>JAHZMT010003339.1:0-13353 GCA_027743785.1 Sinhomidia bicolor
CATGGATATTTGGGATGGTCCCTCATGCAACATGATTAATGGAACGGTAAATTCAATTAAATTTAAAATACAAGTTATTCATCATTTTTTCATTATTCTGTTTAATATTTGCCTTCCTTTATAAATTACAATTTGTACTTTATAGCTTTAATTAATAATTATTGTTAAAATTCAAAAAATTAACAGGACGGTACCATTTATGCCCCGTTCATCGCCAAGCAGAAGGTTTTGAGAATATTCGAAGCGGAGGTTTGCCGTTCCCTCCATTTGACTTACGAGCAGGAAGTAGAAGCTGAAGGAATTCCTGGATACAAGTTCTCTCCCCCATCAGACATTTTCAGCGACGAGAATCCAGACAACCAATGCTTTTGTAAGGAGACTGACAAATCCAAATGTCCTAAATCTGGTGCTGTCTCCATTGCCGCTTGCAAAAAGGGTGCACCCATATACATCTCTAATCCTCACTTTTTCAATGCTGATCCATCCTATGCAGAACCTTACGACTTAAAGCCAAATGCAAGCCTTCATCAGTCGTTCCTTATTCTTGAACCGGTAATTGACTTACGAGTTTCTTTTATCCATTTTACAATAATGTGCAATCACAATCATCATCTCAATTCAATCTTCAATCCCATCTTCTTAAAGCACTCTGCAAAGTTCACAGTCACAGTCGGTTCCTAGAAGAGTTGCTGTATTATGTAGCATTGCAGTCATTTGGTATGCATGTAAATTCAGAGAAAATTTTAAAAGTACCTTTTTCTTTTTTTCTTGTAAAAATATACTAGTAGCACAGTCAGTTGTACATTTACTGTTACATGAGTAGTCAATGTCAAAATAGTAGTAGTAGCAGTAGTAGTAGTGTACCTGGTACCATCATTACCATCAGTAATGTATCTCATAGGGATGCAAATGAATCAAGAGATTCATCAAGTAAAACAACCTGCTAAAGAAAATGTGATGATAAAGCATACCTATATTTCTCACCAAAAAAGTGCTTCATTCATATATCAATCCAATTTGATCAATTCCTTTTTTTTATTCTAATGTATTCAACTCGTTTGCAATTCTGATTTGATTATTTTGCAGATGACTGGAGTTGTAATCAAAGGAAACAAAAGAATCCAATTGAATACGCATCTGAAGCCGTCCAAAGATATTGACGCGTTTGCCAATGTTCCTGACTTGATGGTTCCTTTGGTGTGGATTGACGAAGTAAGAAAAAAATGAGATTACATCAAAAGCATATAATTATTACCTAACTACATTTCCCATATACCACACACACGCAATATAGCGTACAGAGTTGTGTACAAACTAAAAATTTTCTCAAGTGAAAATCAAATGATAAAAATACACTTACCATTTGTGTAGCCTATTGACCCACACAATAAGCTACCGCAATAATACAATTACCTACTTATTAATAATTCGGCTTTTAAATGATGAGAAACTGTACACGATGCTGATTTCATAACATTTCAAGCAACAAATTTCTAATATTTTCTGATCTTTATTTTCGTTTTTAGGCTGCTACACAGGAAGAAGCCCAGCTACAAAGACTACGTTCCTTGTTGGTGCTACCATTGCGAGTGCTGGAGTACGGAAAATGGTCATTACTCGCATTGAGCTGTACAATGACTGTAGTAGGAATTCTGATGTTTTTTATGAAGTTTCCATCCACAAATGAGAAAAAAGTGCAGCAGCAAAAAGAGCAAGAAAAGTTTCTTTACTTGTAGTACTACAAAAATAGTAGTAGGAGCGGTATGACAATATAATTTATAGATACCTATATGTTTGGTAACCTAAAGGTGATAAGCACTAATGAGTTTTCTGAAATCCACGCTTCGCGCATACTTCGTATACCTTTCAATACCTTATCATACTCGCAAACTGCATACATAGGAAAAATTTGTTTTTATCGAATTTTCACATAATTTTTTTTTCTCTTCCTGCAGTTACAAAATATTTGTTTGTAAAATAATATTAAATAGTTCTTTTTTATTACAATGCTTCCGTGTCGTCACGTCATTCATGTTAGATGAATCGATGAATGCGAATGCACCATCAAGATTGAGTTGTACAAAAATTGAAAAAGGAAGGTAGTCTAAGGGAGCGATAGTGAGAAAAATAGGTATGCAATCTTGTAAAGTTGTACGAAGTAACAACGGTGCATATAGCAATGATGAAGCTTTCAAAGTTGACAGATGGAACAAGAATGCAATGTGGAGTAGTGTAAGGAAAGAATGTGGTTGTAATAATGCAGAAACTGGTAATACTATTGAAATACAATATTTTAAAAAAAATTACCATGCGCATATTTTTACTTAAAAAAAGCTGCTGTGCAAAAAAATGCATGTGCAGGCAGAATCTGTCATTATTTGTGGTATGGCAGGTAGTAGACCCGTCACTCAAACAATGATGACTTTGATTCCCGTTTTACCTGAGAATGCCAAAGCAAAGGGGATTTTAAAAATTCCACCCATAAATCTAGAGTATTATATCTTGTGATGATAAAACATTATATGTTTTAGGGCTGTATGGCTACTTATTGTATATTGGTTGGAATTACGGTTATTATTGTTACAATTTTTAGTACTTCACCACCACCACACACACACATACTACCAACTTGGCTTGGCCCATGTGCCTTGTGTTGTAAATGTGAGTGTACATAAATGGATTGTAATATTTTTACCCAATCTCATTTTTCAAAAGGGGGTGTTCCTACCAAAAGACCAGATATACTTTTTATGGTGCAGCAGTTATTATTATTATTACAGTAGTCGTCTGCCATCAACCGCAATATAAAAGGCGAATATTTACACTACTGTATTTATATATATGTATATTATATGCAGTATACCTACTGCTGGTGACTATAATGGAATCACCACACTGGTCATTGGTCTAATTTAATGTTTTGACTGATATAGCTGTAATAATATCAAAGTCCATGTTCCAAAGTAATGTAATGGTTTTATGGCAAAATGTTATTGCCAATTTTGTAACATTTTCTTGTGTGTCCAACTTCCTTTTGGCTTGCCTCTTTTCACTGAAGAAGCAGTTACCAAAAAAATTATCTTTTGCTGTGAAGGGGGAAGAACAGTATCCTCACAAATTATTGTTGTGCCTTAAAAACTTACATGTACTCGTAAATAATAAATTTAAGTACTTAAGATTATTATTACTATTTTTGTACGTACCTGATATACGGATATCTATAAATAAATTTTGGGTTTAATTTAATGTAAATACAACAACACCTACCAACTCAAAAAAGAAAATACTCAAATGTGAAAAGAGACACGCGTTTTTTTGTAAAACTGTAAGTAATACTCACGAAAAATTAAACTAAGGTTTAATTATTTGTTATATACATATAATTCTCAAGAAACTGATGTACCATGTTGATACTACAACGTATTTTTTAATTATTGAAACGTAGTCAAGCTCAATAATAAACTGGAATACAAAACAATAAGGTGGTTGCCCTTACGTTTTTGCTTCCTTGTTCATTTATTCATGCAATTTTCTTTGAACAAATCCTGAAAAGTTCATTCATTGTTTCCATTACATACTTGGGCAAACGGCAAATGTCTGCTTAGCAAATGGCTTTTCCTAAAAGAATAAGTTAATAGGCAGAATTAATAAATATTTCCACTAACAATCCCGTGCGACTGATTATTTTAAAAGAATAAGTGAACTGATGATAACCGACAACTTTACATCAGCGATCTTCTATGAAGTATATCGTTGACATAGCTGGCAATCTAGTTCTCTGCATAAAGTGCTGTTGTAGGCACACACCAATAACTATTCATTATAATATGGTGTAGAAGTTCCAGTCCCTATGGATAAGAAACGAAAATGGGTAGGTAACCAGTTTTTTATCATGTTTTTATTGTTGATGTTGTTTTTATTTATTTTTTTGCCAAACAAAACTAAAGTCTAAAGCCGCCGTTACAGACGTTACAGATAGTGTTTACATACAAGCGGTCTGCAGATAAATTAAAAGTGTATTGCTGTCGGTATAATTTTTCAATAAAATTATTGCAGATTGATTGGAATTACGATACTGATTGGTGAAGGGTCAAAGGTGCAAGGTGCAACAACAACTGACGCCAACTCTCAGAACACGACGGGTCTACACGTGTTAATAAATAAACGCGATTGCGATTGGTTAATCGTTTTCTGAATTTTTAATGCACTGAGGGCTTATTAGGTTTTGATCTATTCAGTCATTGAAAAAAACTGCCACTACCATAAAATTCTTTAATTAGCATACTTAAAGTCCTGTTTATTGATGCAAAGAAAAAAATACTTGTTTTAAACAGATAATCCATCTTCAGTGACCAGGGTCATCATATGTAAACAGCCATTGACGATAATGGACGTTCAAACAGAAGAAAAGAAAGACATTGACCTTTTACACGACGATAACCCCATGAAAGTTGATGAGGACGATGTTGCTGCAAATACGCACATTGAGATAAACGAGGATAAACAATCCCAGTCAAACCAAGAGGAATTAACTGCTCCACTGGATGATAATGACGATGGTAGCGGCGAGCCACTCAAGTTGAGGAAAAAATCGATGGAGCGCAGTAACTCTCAGGATGACCTTTTGGATGAAGATCGATGTCTCAATGATCAACAGAGTGACACAAGAGGAAAGGAGCAAATCGAACAAGAGGAAGAAAATGGCGAGGATGCTACTATGATGGCAGGAGGAAAGCAGTCAAGTACCTTGCAGCAAGTAGGTCTATTTCTCGTTTTGTTTGCCGTTCTTGTTGTCGTCAACCAAGCCTTGATAAAGATGCTACTCTACCTATTCAAATCTGATGACGACGGCACTACCCATGCAAATAACAAGGGACTGGGAGCCGACTCTTCAAAATATGACAACGGGCAAGAAGAATTCTCCGAGTTTGATGGTGGGCTTATGGAGCACTAAAAATGTAAACAAATTTTACTCGCAAAAGAAGAAAAAAAAGACGTGATGTTGTAACTTTTCCTTATTGCATAGACCCGAAGTAGTCCTATATAATATAGTAGTTTATAAAGCAGCAAGAAATACTGAAAAAATACATGATGTACGTACGAACGAAAGTACACACAAGCGTATTAATGCAAAAATATGTATACTACCAAGAAAAATATGCTTAAACCTTGTTAAAAGAAAAAAAAGTAACATGATGTTAGGAAATAAACCCTAAAGATATTTTTGAAGAGTTTCTAAAGAGTAACTATGTACTATTTATGCAGCAATAAAAATTGAAAAATGTTTAATGGCTGCTCCTACTTTTTTTCTATTTGTAATGGGCATATACATATACGCTATTTATTTGAACATAACACATATCCGCAACCATTTGTAACTCACTCAACAACGCTGTGTTTGAATAAACTAAATAGCTGCTAGTCGTGGTGGTGGCACTCAAGTTAGTACAAAAAGTTAACCGTGTGCTCTGCACTTTTTTTTTTACATATTTGAGAAGCCAGACTGGGAAGTAGTAAAAAGCAAAGAATTTCGCACTTACACTCCATGTCTTTATACTTCGGCCAGGCAAGACTCCTCCAGCTCTTCTTTTGGAGGAGAAAAAAAAGTTGTGTGTAGTCAGTAAGTTGGCAGAGATGCATAATATCGCATTAGCTTAAATTCACATATGCAATTGATGTTATATTCCAATCATGTAGGAGAAAAAGAATATGTATGTATGCATAAGCCATATATATGTATGTATGTGCATATTATGTGTTTACAAATTCTCTTCCTCCTTTCCACTTGGTGAAAAATGCCAGGTTTCTTCAGGGGACTCTCTCCTTTTGTACTCTCACAACCGACCCTACAGCTCAACCAACTCCACTCATTCAGCATTTCCTTGTTCATATTATATCCATCTATATTCTCAAACAAAACTGCCTAATGCAGCTCAATCTATCTGCTTGTCTATCGGACTGAGAAGTTTTTTTTTCCTTCTTTTTCAGCTGAGCTAGCTGTCCCAAAGGACTGTTGGCTACATTCCAAAAGTTTCTTTTTTTTCTACAGTTTTACAAAAAGAGAGATTTCTCCCCTAAGTGTCCGTTCTTATTACAATGGTGGGGGTTTAATGTAGTGTAGCATTATCATGATGGAATAGAAAAAAAAGGATGAGATGTGTTCATACTTTTTCTCTCGTTTTTCAGCTATAAAAAACTAGAGATTTTCCTCTTTCATTTTTGTATTGTTTTCATCCTATTTATTCTCTTTCAAAAGATGTTCCACAAATTCATTGCTGTTAATAACATGAAACTTGTCCTCTCGTTTAAGACTGTGACTGGAAGACGAAGACGGGGAGGAAGAAAGAACAGAAAAGAAAGAAAAAGTGGGGTGGATGGCGAGGTCTCTTTTCTTTTGGCTTGTCCTGAGATATTTTTCTTTTCTTTTTGCGTACAATATACCATTTCTTCTTCTTTCACATTTAACGATATAATCAGAACCACTAGCAGGGCTACGAGAGTGTTATAAATGCTGTTTCTTTGCTGGAAAAAGTGCATTTGTTATCTGCCATTGTAGAATCACCGTATAATTCTTAATGGGACAGATTATTCTCATGATAGTCGTAACATTAGTGGCTCGTAGGGGACATGCACACAATCACAAAGTACAAATCTGTTCTGTACTTTCTCTAGTCCACCATCAGTCTAGTCTCCTCCACTGCTGCTGCTACTGCTGCTGCTTCTGAAACGGCATATTATGAAATTGACCAGGAAAAGAAATAACGAAAAAGAAAGAAATGCGTGCTGATGAAAAAGAAAGTGCTCTTGAAAGGTCCTGGATTTAATGGATGTTGTTTGTTATTGTTGTTACTACTGAAAAAAGTAATGAATTGTTTAATGCAAAACTGTAAGACTCCGGCATAAATTGTTCTTTATCGCCATGCAAGAAGGAACAGCAGCGAGCGCACAAAAAAAATTCTTATAGGAATTAATACATAATCCCGTACATTTTCTATTCTTTACAAGAAACTTAATCGCTGGAAAGAGGAAATTGAGAGTAGTTTGCGACACAGGCTATTGTCGCTGTTAATCTTATTTATCGATTAGCGTGGAACGCCCATTATTACAGCAGTATGTTTTAACGTATTTATAGCTTACAATGGAGTCGAAACGAATGAGTGTATTTATTTTTATTTTCTTCCGAAAACTTCTGTCGGGGAATGTATGAAATCTCAAATTTGGAGAATGTGCAGACAGTGCACAGATAACGAGAAGAAAAATTAATACCGGTAAAATAAACTTTTTATAATCTCTTTATTTACAGAAAAGGTAATTTTATTGAAAAGGTGTTTCACTTTATTTTCCACATTTTATGATAATAATAATAATTATTATTATTATTAGAGTGCTTGCGCTTGTTGTACTAATACCATACAATATTTTCAAGACACAGACAGTTATATATAATTTTGGGAATAGCAATAATGTTATTTAATACGTACGTTTTCTCTCTAAAAAAATTGGATTCACATTTTGGTTGCACACAACAAGCATGCATATATGCCTTTTCATGATACCGCTGACATTTTCAGTTTCTCACAAGAAGATGCATGGGCTTACTTCCACCTTCCGCCAAGTTGCACTCGCATAGAAATTCCGTGCAAACACGCCCACTCATTTAATTTAAAGTAACAGTACCATTATCAACCACCACCCTTTCTAATATACCTTTTTATATAACACTTTATATGTAGACACATAAACATACATTTTTATTATATCAAATAGGTTTCCAGTGCAAATATTGTGTACTTGTTATTACACTAAAATGTAATAGTAATAATATCATTATCGTGGTGCAATGTACTTGTTTGTTGATTAGATTAGAATGCATAGTAGTAATTACTACAATAATAGGTAATAATAATAATAGTAATAACGGGAACATTTCTTCCATTCTATAGCATCGCAGCGCACACATTATCATCGCACGGGTATATCATCGAGTATACTAGAATCAGCGCATCATCTCATCATCATATTATTATACCTACGTACCTACATGCATACATATATGTATGCTAACTTATATATAGATTATGTTATCTGGTAGAGGTATGTAGAGAGGTATGTTTATATTACGTTGACGTACCATATTATCATGTAGGTAATATTCCATTAAATGAAATTAAATTATCTTAAAAATATCACTCACGAGAGGGTGGAACAAGAGGACTTTGAATAACCGCAAAAGCGGCATCCAAAGAGCGGACAAGAGACGTGACCTTTTGACCGGCAATGTCCTTCCAGTTTGAACAACTATTGCTAGTAGCACTACTACTGCTGCTTTTGCTGCTGTTATTACTGCTAGAAGAGTTGGTACCACTGTTATTATTATTATTATTACTACTATCATTGCTACTGCCTCCGAGGGAGAAAAAAGTGGAGTAGAAATCTGAGCACACATCTCCTTGATTGAGTCCTTTCTCACAGTTTCTTCCACAGTCGAAAACAACTCTTAGCTCTGGAAAGACACGTGGAACATCTCCAGCAGTTGATGAAAGCAGGGAGCTCGACGGAAAGGGGAATCCTCTCCCTGAATGCGCTTCAGAAGTAGCAGCCGAGCTGGTGCTAATGCTTTTAGCACTGCTGCTGCTACTGTTTCCAATTCCAACTTGAGTGTTCCTGTTGTGTGAGGAGTCACCAGCAGCAGACGCGTTTTGCTGCTGGGTTGTTGTTGATGATGAGGAGGAAGACAGGCTTAATGCTTTTCCGTTAGTGGCGGTTGTTGTCGTTGAGAATCCTACTGCTGCTGCTCCTGCTGCTGAAGTATGGGCTGAATGTTGAGATTCTCTTCGAGCCCGCAGGGAATTGAAAGGTGACTTCTTTGCGTTTGCACTGGAGATATAGCTGGCGTAACCGATAATTTGGTGTCTGTAACCGTCCGTTACAGGGCTTCGTGCTAACATGGCTCTCTCGAAAAGTATAAACTTGTCATTCAGCATTCGATGATACATTTCTCTCCTGCGGAAAAAACGAATGTACCTATGTAGTAATAGGTTTGGCATACAGAGCATTATACATCACCATAATCATTCCGTCATTTTTATACAGTATAGAAACCACTTAAGAGCCCATTACGACATATTTGTGGAAGACATACAATTTCCTTTAGAGGAATAAAATGTCTTCATCACGCTAGAAATTTTATTTATTTATGCCATTTCATTTCCATAAATGATTCAATACATACATACATTCCTCGAATGTACGACGCTTACATAATACCTACCTCAGTTTATGATGTGGTCCTGTCGATGTGTCTAGCATGTCGTTACCATTTTTGGAATGATTGTGGATTTCTGCTTTGAAACTGTTTGCAGTCACCTCCAGACGCATCATTGCAGCTTGTAAGTATGCTGGAAGGGAACCAACAAACGCATAGCTTATTTAAATGTAATGCATGCATGTAGGCATTGAATAAAAACTCATTATACTCAAGTTACTTGCAGCACAGTCATATTATTAAATTGCATGCTTAAAGTTATTATTATTATATGTACAAACATATATGCATATATTATATGCTAACAAAAAATTTTTTTTTTACCCAGGGATAAATTTGCTTTGTGGAAATCATCTTGGTACTCTGCCATAAAATGATCAAATTCTTTCCGCAGTTCCTTTATATAATCTTGTAGTGTAATGGGAAGAGCTGAAGAGTCGGAAAGGAGAAAAGTAATTTGTGCTACCACCCGAGCTATATGTAATAGAGAGAAACGACAAAAAAAACATGACATGGCGAACATAATGCAAAGTAAACGAGCCTAATAGAAAACATGCCAAGACTTTGAAAAAAATATGGTATGTCTATAAGTTATAGTACGCTGAAGTGAACATACAAACATATTGTAGTAATGCATTATACAATGAAAGTTATGAAAAATTCAATACTGTACAAATTATTAAAATGCTGTTATTTATGAGCTCCACTATAGTTTGCCGTGAGGGGTGGAACTTTTATTGAAAAGAGTGCTGAGCGAGTATTTAATTAATTTTAAATATTAGAAAATGTTGACTTGCTAAATGGATCTTTTGTGCAAGCGATAATTGTATGTATTGAGGAGTAAACTTTTTTTTATAAAATCAGTTCAAGCATCTGTTGCATAATTTACATTACCTTCTGTTTGTACTTTCACCATGTACTCGTACACATATCACAATATAATGTATTTTATATTAAACTTTAGTCGAGATGATGATAAAAAATTCAAATGGTAATTTACCCAAAGTTTCCGAAGTTTTAAAGTTTGGATCGACCAATTTAACAAAATTGTCAAATGTATCAAACGCCGTGTTCAGGAGTGGGTAGTCGTATCCCTGTAAAATATATATAATACATATCTATTCAGCAAATACATTTTTTAATTGTTTGGAAATTTAATTTTGTATTTTTTGTACATTAATTTAAGAAACAATAATTAAAGTTTTTAAATTGTTCAGTGGGAAAACTAAAAAGTCAAGTATATCTAATAATAATAAAAATTGTATAAAAGACATCAGCAGACAAAGCAAAATTTATATAGATACTTGTCAAAGTAGTACACGAACGTTACCTACACAAACACAATAAGAAAGCGTACGTACGCGTATAATATGCACATAGGTGTGCATAAAGTGTATAAAATATGCTCCTGAACATGACCACTCAAATTCACTCATCTCGTTCAAAAGAGACTTCTTGGCCTACATGACGCCATACACACAGCTCAACTGTCTGTGTGTATTATTCAGAAAAGTCTTTTGAAAGTTGTATGGAAAAAGTTTTACACTTTGTGAATGTGATAAAGCCATTAAGAGGGAAAGGCAAGAACGGTTCCTGGATGTGAATGACTTGCATAAATCAGACTGAAACGAGCCAAGAAATATTTATATACATGCCTATTACCACTACTTCTTCTACATGTATACTTTCGAAACCTATATAAAATGAATTGTCCTTAGTCAGCCAAGCCAGAGCATTCAGCAAGACATAAAGTTGTAGTAACAGTAGTAGTAGCACACGTTATTATTATACGATGACGACGACGACGACTACCACCACATGATCGTCTCATTTAATACTAAAACCATGTGACCCTCTTTTCTCTCCTTTTCTTTCCCTGCTTTTGCCTTTCACTTCTTTTCCAACCGACCAACAGTAACAATACAATTGGGAAAGTGAAGGAACTTATTCATCATCCAAGCTTATTATACCCATAAAAGACTCGGAGAGAGAGAGAGAGAGAGAGAGAAACGAGAAAAGAAAGCAAAAAAAAGTTTTTTATTTTGGTCTTTTAACCCAGAGTTATATTATTATCATTATTATTTCTTTATAGGCATGCCCCACTATACAGTGTACAAAGATCTTTAGATATTTTCTCTGGAAGCCCACTTAATTGTGCTAATTTATGAGGAATATTATTATTGTAGTGCTCAGTTTTTTGATGCCCAATTACTACACTTTACTCCATTCATTTCAAAAACACTCACCGAGAATTAAAAGGAGAAGCAGGGAAAATTTCATCATAAAATGTGTAAAAGTAGTTTTGTGCAACGTTTTAGATGAGCTTTTCGTTTCCGCTTGGTAAACTCTAACATGTTGTATGTGAAAAGCTGACTGACTATTATTTCCATTTCTACCCCTCTGTCCTCTTGTACATACACACAGTCTTGGGCTCTGCACAAGTTTTCTCTTCTTACTCGCTTTTCAATTTCCCAAGTCACATAACAAGTGTAGCGTTTCATGAACGTGTGGCCTAGCAAATGTCCAAAAGAAGTTGTATTGTATTTAGTATTCTCTTCGTTGACTTGGTATGGCTTCCTTTTCATCTTGATCGAGACAAGCAGCAGCAGTAGTAGCAGCAGCAGCAGCACCAAGAGGAAACGAAGCAGTTGTTGACAAATTTTGTACATCATACGATTCAGAAAATGTGCACATATTATTATTATAATGTATATCGATACATAATAAATTTTTCTTTATAAAAAAAATACCCACACAAAACATAATTCCCGTTTTATCTTGTGTGAGTATGTAGATATGTATAGGTGTGTATACACATACAAACACAATAACATTGCCAACATCATATTATTATTATATCCAATATTTACAACAACAGACAAATCACAATGCAATATGAGAGCAATATGAAAGAAGCTTGTTTTGTGTATATATGTGCATACATCCGTTTCTCGCAACAAAAAAGAAAATATGTGGCAGCACAAGCAAGTCGAATAAAAAACAGAAAAAATACGCACAACTACAAAGGAATGTACAATATTATATTTGAAAGAGAACATGGTAAAAAAAAACTTCAAAGGTTTTTGCCAACCGGTTTGCTATACGCTATTTGTATGTACGTATGTATATCCTACGTCCAAGTATTATAATATGATGTATGTATGTATACTGATACTCGATACAGACTTTTATGTTATATGAGTAAGCACTTTTTGTTATGATACACCGGGAAAGGAAAAAAAACGCTATTTTCGATAATATTGGTATGTATGAATCATCCAATGCGAGAAATTCGTTTGAAAGGAGACGACGTGTAGAAATGAGGAAGAATCATGTTTGTGGAGAATTTCTGAATCAATATATACCAGTGAAGAGGATACATGAGAAATGTGCATGAATGAAATACCTTACAAGCGTCTGAAAATGTAAGTACACAAAAAAACAACATTTTCAGGCCTATTAGTACTGCTACTACTACTACTACTACTACTAGTCGTCCACATTTTTATCCATGATCAGCCCCAAAACTTTTGAGCAGAGCTAGTCAGCAAAATTTCCATCCCTAATAATAACGTTTACGTTTATTGAAGACACAGACAAATAAATATAAAATGTGTCTGCGAGTGTTCGATGCAATTGATGATCCGACGTAGAACATAAATTTCTTTCTTTGGAACAACAGTGTGTGTGTGAGAGAGAGAGAGAGAAAGAGAGAGATAGAAAGAGAAAAAAGACTGGGGAAGAAGGAGAAATTGTTATGTCGTCAGAATGACTTACTGCTGATATATACAACAAAAAAGTAAGCTAAAGTTACGTACACCAAAAAAAGCATAGCGCACACCTTCCCTCTCTTTCCCGTTTTATTCAATGATAAAGAAAGCACAAAGGATATATAAAAAGGAAAGCCAAAAGAGAAAACTAAAGTTTTTTTTAGCATTCGCATATTTTTCTCCTTTTCTATGTTTTCGTTGAGTTTAGATATGGAAATAAAAAAAAGAAAAAGGATGGAATGAATATATACTTAAGTTAATGTAATGATAACTCTAAGCAATTTTCTTGTGAGAAAACTGCGAGGGTGTACATGTATA
>JAHZMT010003340.1:0-11103 GCA_027743785.1 Sinhomidia bicolor
TTGAAGCGTTTAGAAGTTATCGACCGGACAGCATTCATAATTCATAATTCATAATTCAGACAAATTCTCTCCGCTCCCTCACTCCCTCACTTTTTTGAGGTGATTTTATAATATGACTCCGTCACATAATAATGGACTGTGTGCTAGTTGAAAATGAGATGAGATAGTGGCAAGAAAAAAAAGGCTGGGTAAGACAGCAGCAGCAGCAGCAGCTCCAGCAGCAAAACTAGTGGAAATTGAGGGGGAGTGTAACAATGAGAGCAGAAGCAAAATCATATAAAAACGTGAATAAATGGGACATTTGTGTTTTGTGTATACTGACTTTGTTAAAGTAATGCTTCTCCTCACAACAACAAAGTAGATTTTTATGAGGGTGATGGGGATGATGATGATGATGATGACGCTCTAAATGGCAAATTGGTTAAGAAGAAGATAAATGCAAATAATATATACGCCCATTAAATGATGATAGTTATATTATTAAAAGTATAGCATATTACCACCACCACCTTCAAAAGTTTCACTTTCATTCAAGATATTGTTCTCTACGAAGACGTTAGTGAAATGAAAATGAGATCACATTGAAAATAAGAGGTGATTATAATATACACATCATTCCAGTAGTGTAAATAAAAGAGGATGAAATGAAGTGCAAAAAACAGTGAGATGAAAATGAAATGAAGGTTTGAAGAAATGCAGCATGGAGACTCTAATGGAAAGATAAGATAGGTAAAGACGAGAAGGAAAAAAGGATATCATTGCTATTTATCTTGTTCCTTTTCCTCTGCTATCTTTTTTTCGATGCCTTATTAGAAAAAAAATGAGAACAGGGAAGACGATTATGTCTGCTGACTCCAAGTTCCGACAGACTTTGAGACTCGCCTTGGCTTGTACATTGGTACATTTTTTTGAACACAGTTTTGACATTTGAAGAAAATCCTCCTCTGGCTTGAATGACTGCTTGTTGTTGTGTGTTCAGCAAAATACGCAATAAATAACGCGTATAGGTATATACATACGACATAGACTTGGTCTAATTCCTCTTCGCTACAGCGTACACACACACACTTATTATTTCTCATAGCTACCGTCTTTTAATCAAATCAAAATTCAATTTACATTTTTCCTTGAATGAACTACTTTTTTGCTTACTTTTTTTTCTCGTACTCGTATGTGATAATGAAGATGAATTCAATTGTTCGTGTAGTAAATATTACATGGAAATGGAAACTTTAATTTTAACCACGCGCATACATACCTATGTGATTTAATAATATTCTAAATAACAAAGAAGTGCACAAAGATAACATGTTTAAACTAACATGGGTAATGCATCATGGAAATAAATCACCAAGACAGACAGCTAATTTGCTCGTTTTAAAGGATACTCATTTAACATTACTATTTATTGTTGAATTTATTATTTATTCTTCTTCTTTATCGCGTCTACTTGTAGGAGCCGCTATTTCTGAAGCAGTCCGCCATGCTCTCAAGGTAAGGAAGGAGGCTTCTTGTAGCGTTCCCCAGCCAAGGGTTGTACGCGTGCAGGACTTTTACCCACATCCTGGTAAAACGTACGTTCCGCACTGCACCATTCTTCACCAATGCTCGGATGACACAGGCTGCTGTCGACACGACACACTCGCATGCTCTCCAAAAACAACAGTACGAGTTGAACTTGCTTTTTACGTGAGTAGTACCTATATAAATTGTGACATGCAAATGCTTATAATTACAAGAAATTGGGAATTTAAAGGGGAGATAAAAGATAAGATTGCTTACATTAAAATTAATGATGGGTGCGCTTCACACGTAGACCATCACACTGGATCAGTCCCGAGCTCCGATGGTGGATAGGCTTGTGTTTTACAATCATACCGAGTGCGAGTGTCGTGACAAACTGGATGAAATGATGCCTCGGGATCAGCAGTACACTCCGACAGCGTCCTCCACTTCAACTTCAACTTTATTAACAATGCCGTCATCGTCCTACCTGGATCCTTATTCATTTTCCAGTGGATCAGTGTCTAGAAAGAATGCCATCATTGACAGTAACTCCATTGATGATCACTCGCAGCAAAGTCAATGCAAGTGTCCTTCCGACTTCAACGAACGAACACTGTCAGATGGCTCATGCTCCTGTGACTGCTTTGACAAGGAGAAAAAATGTCTTCGTTTGAAACGTGGTCGAGATTTCTTTGCTCTCTCAGACAAATGGTACAATAATAATAATCTTCGTTGTTCTTCATTAGAGTCAGAGTCAGGTAATTTGTAGATGACATTCCATTTATTTGTGGTTTGCTCTGTTCATACCTTACAACAGGTGTATCCAGTCTGGTCGGTGTGAGGTCCCAGAGTGCGCCTACGGCCCGTATATTCACTTGATCGGCAGATGTCCACGGAAACGAGAGCGATCTGGACAGACAACGTCTTGGACAAGATATTTAACCAGCTAAGCAGTTTCCAGTGAGTTGCGTCACAGAGTGCCCCACATTGCCATTTTTCTCATTCTCAGGTTTCATGTCAGCAGTATCCCACCCAACTACACTTATCACAGTGATTAAGTATTTATTCTGTGTTTCTAAATTTTTGTAATAAATCCTTTCCAACATGCGTAAAAAATGTTCATCGAGAAGAAAAGTCTGAAGAGAACGTCAATATCATACAGGTTGCAGACATGAGAGGTAAGAACAAATTTTAGAACCCTGTAGCAAGTTCTAGATGTTAACGGAAATCTCCCCAAACTCCCTTTTTAAAGAATATTCTCGTCGTTCAGTTCAGTAATAAGTAGGGCATAGAAAATGTTTACAATTTTTATTTTTGTTCAGTTTATCGTTGTGATAAGCAATATTTTTTAAAAACAGTAATCTCTAGTGTAATGTATTGTATTATTGTATATTGAATGAGCATTAGAGCACGTTTTTTCAATGATTAAATAATAATTGATGTTGCAGAGGGTGTAAATGCTATTTGGGCGTGTGCTATATATAATTAATTGTTATTATTGAGATGACGATTATCAAAGTGTGCATGCATGCGTGGGTGGATGTACATATTTGATGCGGATATATGCTAATAGCTTTATCAAGTGTCAAGACAAGTTCTAGGTTGAAGTAGACTTCTTCGGTGGACTTGGAATATAGTCGGTATATAGGGTTAGGCAACTCAAATGCTTTACAGATGGAGAAATGTAGTGCAAGGTTAAGTACATACTGCTAGATTATTATGATTATTACTATACTCTTTCAGTTATGATTTGATAAATGTATTCAATAGAAAGAAATAGGAATATAAACAGTACGTAATATAATATAGTGTCGGGAAATGATCTCGAAGTTAGTCAAGTCAGGCCTACCAATAACAGCAAAATTAATCATGTCACCAATTACGTTTTTTATGCTTCTTGAAAAACAACAACATTATACAGACGATTCATTCGTAAATTACATAATTGTTGAACCAAGCTATTTTAAATATAAATAGAGTAGTCTACGCACAAAAGCATGTAAAATTCTTTCATAATATTATTTTATTACTGCATGTTTCCCAATTTTACAAGGGTAGTTTTCAAATAATGAATCAGGGGGAGATCCTCTTGGCCAGGATTATGGATGTCTAAAAGAAACAAAAATGAACGTTTAGTGTACATATACAATTACATAATATGTATTATTTTAAGTTAATTTGCTATTTCTGCACTTTTAATATGATTAGAATAGAACAAAATACTGCAAACTGCTAGAAATATTTATAAATATGTATATTATATTGCTAATTAGTAGTCAATTTGTACGAATTCCTAATGATAATTAATTGTATTGAGAAAGCGGTGGGATGACAAATATTTGTAGAAGTGAAGGTGAGGAAAAGGATACAAAGCAATTGAGAATAATAATAATAAAAAAATGTTTGACTGGTGTAGCAACATCAGAGGAGAAAACAATAATCAAGATTACTAATATTAATTACATTAATCATTACATCCTTTAAGCACTTATAAAAATCTCATCCTTTCGCACCAAGTTGGTTCATATCACATTTGCCGTTCCCTTCAAAATCATCTAGTTATTATTTTATCTTTGGCATGCAGTTTCTGTGCTTGTGTTATCAACTATCCTCTCCTCGACAAAGAATACTACAGATATAAAGGACAAATCGGAGTTGAGCAGGTGTGTAATGGAACTTATACTGTGCATTCAAACTAAAAGTAAAAATAATATACTCCTCCACCAGTCTTTCATATTCTTGAACATTTATAAAGCAAAAAAATAAGCATATCGTTAACATACATGAAATGATCATCTGCTTAATGAACATCTGCGGCTATTAATAAAATAATCAGAAAAGGATGCTACAACTTACAATTATATGCTTCAGTCAATCGTGATGACTTCGATGTTCTTGTTTCGTCTACACTGAAAGCATTTGGCTGTATAACAAAAGGAACATTCGTAATGCATACAACCCATGTGCACTATCATCTTCTCCGGCGTGGTGCCACATTCCACGCAGACAGAGTCCTTTGTGACAATGGCAACTAGAATAAGAAAAAATTCAATTGATTAATAACAACAACCATAACAGCACTATTTACGCATATTTAGCAATAAAAATTGAAATCAGCATAATCCCAGGATGTATAT
Source organism: Sinhomidia bicolor (assembly GCA_027743785.1). Classification (NCBI taxonomy): domain Eukaryota; kingdom Metazoa; phylum Arthropoda; class Collembola; order Entomobryomorpha; family Entomobryidae; genus Sinhomidia; species Sinhomidia bicolor. The sequence continues at coordinate 4,644 of JAHZMT010003340.1, forward strand.
TATGTTATTAACGTATTTACCCCCCTCCTTCTGCCTGGCATACTCCAACTTTTTAATCTTTGGGATAGGGATAGTTGGAACCTTTTTCTTATTGGCATCCATACTGGAGTTTGGAGATACTTGTTTTCTTAAATACCGAAAGTAGTTACTCTTCCTAAAATAAAAATAGCTTTAGATTAAATGTGAATTAAATATATTTAATTATTTACATTTTTATTAAATACCTTCTTTGTTTACCGTGTTTTAAAATGATCTGCTCGGTCCGTGTGTGAAAAGGAGTATTTATTGTATTATGCCGTTACTACTTACTACAAGACTCCAGCTAGTCTAGCTACTCAAGCAGTACATTGAATTTACCCGAAAATATACTTTTCTCCCGGACCGTTACACTTTGCCCCAGGTTGACATCTGACGAAACATTGCATTATAAGTGGTGCAGTTGCAGTCCTATTCTACGGGTATGCATCATCTCAAGACAACAATGAAATGCAATTACCAGTAACAACTCATCATTCTATGCTTGAATTATTAACGCTTTGTTTATAAAATCTTATCATCAGTGAATAATGTGTGTACCTACTTTGAATGGAAAAAAATCCCATGTAAACTTGACATTTAGTATAGTATACAACACTTATTGTCAGTAAAAATGCAAATTGAGTTCGGGCGTTTTCCCCCAGTTTAAAAAGAAAATCATCATGAGTGTTTATTTACAGTGTGGAGTGAAGGGGACTTGCAATTTCACACCGGCTCATTTCATTGACAAAACAACATTCGGCATTTTTCACGCCAGGCAGACAGGCAGCCATGCCACAGAACAACAAACGTTGCGCTGTTTCCTCCAGCTCAACCGTTACACGAGAGTGTTTTCTTTTAAAAGAGAGTCACCACGTTGCATATCGTTGAATACCAATCCTTTGAAATGTACGACATTTGCCAAAACATTTAAGAAGGAAAAAATAAAGTAAAGGCAACAGAAGTAAAAACCCACCAAAAATATCATCATCATCACAATCTCTTAACCGTTGCTGCAATATACTTTTAAACCAGTTTTAAAAGCTCCTTTTACTGCTACTTCTACTGTAAGAAAGAAAAGCTGCGTTTGGACAAGTTTTAAGTAAACAGTGACACGCGAGCGAGAAGTTTTCATAATAAAAGTCCTCCGCGCAGAGAAAAAGAAGAAAAGCAGAGAGTATGGTGATTTTTTGTAGTGCTTCCTTTTACAAAAAAATACCTCACCCAAAAAGAGAACATTTTCCTACATGCCCTGTTCTCGACAAAGTACGCACCATTTTATTTGCTTTTCTTGTGTCATTCATTTTATTAAAATCATCAGCATCATCATTACAAATTTCCAGCATGCTTGAGAGCTGGGTAAAAGCAGTAGTGAGTCAGTAGTAGTGTTTATTTATTATTTCGTTTTGAGTCTCCAGTAAATTTTCTTCCTCCTTTCTCCCATGACATGCTGCCCGACAACTACTACTACGGACGGACATTAAATTAGATTCATTTTCTATTAGGGTTAAATCCCTCACAAAAAAAATTTCCGGTTGTTGGAAAAAGGAAACGTAGCCAAATATACCACACACACAGCACAGCTCTACTAGAGCAGCACAGCGAATATACATGCGTACATATTATTGCATACGTGAACAAGTAAGTGTATAGCAGCCTAGTCAACCAACTTAACATTTTATTTTATTTCTTCCTCTCAAAACCATCATCATCTTCCGGTCCATTGCGTGTATTAACGATGATATGATTTGATATGAAGACCGTTGCTCTCTTGTGATGAACTGAAACTGCTGAGAACTACATACTACGCATTTTTTTACGTAAAAAAAGATAACATTTATCAACTTGCTGCTAACTAACTAGCAAGCCATCCGTTGTTGTAGTTAATAATATTGTGTGCCCTTTTGTTAAAACAGTTTTGCTCGGAACATCATCATAATGTTCCAATTTTATGCGTCGTTGCTTCTCATTGTTAAGAACACGGTGACCAACAACAAAAAAAAACATAATATACGCATGAATGTTGGAAAAAGTTTTTTTTAAAAATTAAATGTGACCCCTTTCTTCTCTCCCGATCCTTTTTTTTTTACTTTTATCGCCGTTTTTTTTACCATCCATTCATTCATTCATTCATCTTTGTCCTTTTTTGTTTTTTTTTCAAGTTTTTGACTTTTTTTGTTTGTTGCATTGCATGAAGTTGATTGTAGAGAGGGATTTAATATGCCAAAAATAAATTTTTGTAAATGAAATATGACCTTGTTTTTCGGGTTTCTCTCATAGCCAAGTTTTATTTATTTATATACCTACTTGTCGCACGCACTGACGCTGACTGACTGGGTGTCGCCCGACAGCACGTAAAAAAAAGCCTACGCCGTGGTATACTGTACACACCTTCACCCCAAATAAAACGCAGAATGAAGACCCAAGTGGAAGTGGAACGTATTCTAGCTTACAAGAGTGCACATACATTACATGTATACATTGCAAATCGTCGTACCGTTTAGCCTAATAAATTTATGCAATTTAACAATTAAATTTTTTTTTTTGAAATTACGAATATGGTCAGTGATAATCATAGCAAAATCATTATTCATATTACTCTTATTATTATGATCCCTCCTTCGCGCATCCTTCTTTGAGGCTTGTTTTTGTCGCTGCAGCACACAGCACACTTTATGCTAATCTTCTCCTTTTCATTATGATTTGTACCCAGTAGTTTTGTAATTAATTGCCGTATCGTGCATAATCTAAGGAATAATTTCCTAAACAAGCGATGATTATTAATGGTCCTCATCATCAAAGTAAGTTATAATATGAAAAGTTTCACTCAACAGCTTTTCTTCACAGTTTGTTACCTGGAATGGCAATAAATTTAAGACAAGCGAAATTCCTCCTTGCACGCACCTATAATATGTGGGTATTTGTATAGGTATATATAAAAAATACATACAAACCAGTCAATGAATCATCGCACGAGTCAGTCGCCTAGCTATTTTTGCAAAAGGCAAAGCAATTTTATTTTATTTCAACCATTTGAATGAGCAGAATTACAGACTCGCAAATTTTGCATTATTACATGGTACTCAGCAGCTACGTATTTGGATTTAGTTGCTATTATTGTCATTTAAAAATAATAATGAGAACAAAAGTATTCTAGTGACAGCAGCTGCGATGCAGCAGATAACAATCCACCCGGCCCTGTGATTCCTCTTTGTTTCTCCTCTGACAAGTGAGAAGAGCACCATCAGAGAGTAGAGAGATTGCTCTGTTCCAATTGCGACCCTTCATCACAACTCACTCTCACCCTCATTGCCGCCCTTATTACTTACTTACTGCGTTGTGGTTCATGTTATAACTTCATCATCAGCCCAACAGACCCAAAAATACATGCAAGCAAAGCCTGAAAAAAAAATTATTATTATTTTTATGATTTCATTTTTTGTTCGTTATCTCCCCAAAACAAACTGCTGACATGGCCATGACCACCACAAACAAGCCAAGTAAAGCCCCATCATCCCATGCATTCATTCATCTGATGAGGATCTCTGATGTCACCATAGAGTAATCAACTTGGTTAGTTGGCCTAGTCATACCCACTACTGCCACTACTATACTACTAGCTAGTGGCTAAGGTAGTATGTTTTCCACTTGAGCAATTTTCATATTACCCATCATTCATTCACCCAGCTAAAAAATCCAATAACAGCAGCAGCAGAACGAGATAGAGACAGGAAACCTTTTTGTCTGCGTTGTTGTTGATGCTTTTCCTTCTGCTCACTCATTCATGTCATTTTTTTCTACTCGCCTCAATTACGCACTGCCACGACACGACTACGCATACACACGCACATAAAAAAGAAGAAAAAAAACCCAAGCATGTTCATACTTACTACTACTATGACACAGATAATCGTCCAAAAATGAAAGAACGATCCAGGGAAGCACGCATAATAATAATAATGATCATCATCATCCCATGCATAGCATTTACAGCATATATTATGATAATGTGCATTACTTATTATTTCCTTTTTGTCTAGTCCGACCAAGATGATGATGATGACGACGAAAGGAGATATGATATGATATGACTCACCACCACCACTCCACTGCACTGCACTAAATATTATGTTTACACTCCCATTTAAAGCTTTACTTTTACTGCTCACCACAACAACTCCAACAACATCGCGCACTTACTGCCTCTCTCCTCATCTCTCAGAGTACTTATTTGTTGTCTTGTGTGGGAGTATCGGCTTCACCATCATATCATCATCATCAGCATCGTTGTAATAATCATAACAATAATAATCGTCCTCTCTATGACCACCAATACCAAGAAGATGATTATGATGACGCCTTCTCATATTACACCACACCATGGCTCATGGTTTTTCCTTTCTTCTTACATTTTTTTTCATTCATCCAGTTCACCAAGAGCAGCAGCACCATGGATTTATTTTTTTTACCCAACCAGTTTTCTAGTACCTTGCTGCTGATAGACTGCTCCTCCGAGCGAGTTTTTATTTTATTTTATTTCTCTCTCTGTGTTTCGCTGAAAAAGGGAGAAAAGCGTTTCACTCTGAAAGGAAAAGAAAATATCATTATGTTACGTTAAACGGGAACTTGTAAATTAACCAAAAAACCACCGCAGCTACTATACTACTACAAACTGCCACCACCGTTTTTTCCTATACTTCTGTCATGCTCAGCACATCAAAAGGACAAAACACTCTTTATTGCTACCATTGAAGTTTTAATAACCGACGAGCTCAGCAACAATGCTACTACTACTACTACCTATTTGTTTTAAGAACAACAAGATTCAAGTTCAGAAACGCACAAGTTGATAAATAGAGGTAATTGAAGACAATCGTTTCTTTTCAACGGGGAGGAAACTTGACAGTACAAAAATGGGAATTTTTCTTTTTAGCATACCCACATACATTTATAATTATTATTATATTAAAGGTTGTTGTCCAAGCCTAGAGCCTTTTCGTACTCGCACTTCCTTTTCTTTCTTGAGCACATTTACTTGTGTGTCTGTCTGTAGCCAATCATCTCGTTTCATTCATCCATTCAAATCTCAAATCAATTTGATAGCACCATGTGACGTGACGTGAATGGGGTGGCCTTTTAGCCTTTAAATTTTTTATTTATTTGCATAATAAATACAAAAAAGAAAAGAAAAAAATCAATGCATTTCAACTCCCCTCCTGTCAAGCAAAAGAGGAATTCTCTTTTTTTTGTATTTCAATGCATCCATCCGCAAGAGCACATCATCTAAACGTCTTTTACAAAGCTGTCTTGTTGTTGTGACATATCTTGACACTTTTTGAATGGACACACACTCATTATCTACACACAGCACCACTACTACCTTCATCACCTTATCATATCATATTATCATCGTCGCACTAATATTAATAATCATCATCAAAGGTTCGTCTTCATAATAATAATTGTCATCACTGTCATCAAGTGATCAAAACCATCAACATTTTCCCAGAAAAAAAAATAACACACCGCATTGCCAACAACTGTCATGTCTGTAGTGCAACAGCAGCAGGAGCAGCAATATAATTTTTTTTTTCGCCAAAGGTTTTCTCCTGTCACCACCGACCACATCAACTGTCGTTGTTATACACTGAAAAAAAAATAACTGGCAGGCTAATTTGTAGTTTACCGATTGAACGAGCAAAAGATCAAGCAGTGAGGGAGGAAGGAGGAAGTGATGATGAGGACGACGACGACGACGACGGTAAACGATGGCATCAATAAATGCTAAATGAGTCTCGCGCTGACATGTTTTATTGACACATAAATAATTTGTGAAAAGAACTGATACGACGACACTCTTCAAACTTGTTCCACAAAAATAAACGAGAAGAGCAGCAGCAGCAGCAGCAGTGCAGTAGACCATTAAAAAAATTGAAAGGCAACTTCCATTACTAATTTTTACTAGCAGCAGCACAGCGGCAGCAGCAACAGCAGCATTTTTTCACAACCATTTTGTTTTATTCGATATTTACTTGAATGAATCAAAGAATGGGAATGAATGAGGTAAAGTGATAGTAATAATAAATATAATATCGATAAAATGTAGAGTTACAGCTGAAGGAATTAAAATAAATTAGGTGAAATGGTCGGTAAAACAAATCAGCACTCAGTTTCGTTCTTTTTTAAATATATATTTTTGTTTCAAAACGAAGAAAAAAGAGACGCGCAAGAACCTGTGACTCTTTCAAGGCTTTCTGTTTGGTTTGATTGTGTGACATTTTTTGCCAAGTGTAAAAAAAATAAAAAGAAGAGAGGAATGAATGTTTGTAATTTTATTTTCAAAAAAAGGTCTTAGCCTAATTTACGAGTATTTTACGTCTTTTTTGGTGACACTCATCCGCTTTACTATCCATTATATATTTCATTTCTATTCTCTTTTTATCTG
>JAHZMT010003341.1:0-10438 GCA_027743785.1 Sinhomidia bicolor
CGGGAAAAACGGTAAACAGAAAATGAGTCCCTCCAAAATCGTTATCTTCTTATAGACGCCAGTAGCAGCGGCACTGGTAGTACAATCGCCGCATAAAACCACACGAAATTATTCAAGTCTGTTTTTTACTAAAGTTTATATAATAATCATACTTACGGCAAGAGTATAGTTCAGCGTTCAGAGCATAGCGTTTATACATTTCTTCTTTTTTTGTTTAGTCTCCATCTGGCCAAGAGCCATCATAAACCTACCGAACTGGCTTTTTAGAAGGAGGAAAGAGAGACAAGCAAGAGAAGAGAAGAGAGAGAGAGAAAAAGAGCTTCACATTATTATAACGATATGACCGTAAGATTTTATACTGACTGACTCACTCACTCGAGCTCTTCTTTCACTAACAGCTAGAAAGAGCATGGCTTGAACAATTCCATAAGCAATTTCTACAATGGTAGCCTCAAAAGTTTCTGCATCATCCACTGCCACCATCACCACTTTCTAGTATTTTGTATGTTTTGTATACATCAGACAGGCAGCATCAATACTTATTTTACAACCAGGGAGAAAATATCCTGGCACATCCCATCACATCACATGCTCACCAGATCTCAATTGCCACCACCACCACCAACTACATAACAGCAAACATCTCTTCCTCTTCAATTCATTGTATTCAATTCTGCTCGAAAGCACTATATAGGTGGTTCATATATTCTACAACTGGTTAGTTGTCCTTCCAAAATTCAAATAGTATTCATCTCGTCTCGTACTCTCTCTCTCTCTCTCAATCTCTCTTTCTGGCAACTTTTTTGTTATTGTTGTTGTTGTTGTGGCTGTAGTAGTAGTAGTAGTAGATGGCTGAAGTACTAGCTTGTTGTAGAGCACAGCCAACGGCACAATTTTCCAGTGGTACTACTGCGAACAACATTTACTTACCGACCGACCAAACAACTTAAAAGGAATGTTAAAAGATACGAGTACTTCGGGTTTCTAGTATAAAAAAAATTGTGCTGTGTTCTGCTTGTTCTATTATTATTTGGTTGTATGACCAAATTGCTCCGTAAGCGTATGAAGGAACCATAATAATAGCATTTTCTATTATATCGCTTGCTTCCTTGCAACTTCATTCTTTTTTTCGCTGTGCTTATCAAGATGGTAGTCAACGAGCCGGTCTACTTGCTCGTAGCGTCAAAATAGCATATCCTTCCACTCGTCAGCGGTAGCCAAAGTGAATAAGTTGCATGGAATGCTTCAACAACAACAATGATTGACGAAACCGGGTCCTAGCCTCACAAAAGAAATAATAATAAAAACCAAAAAAGATACTATTGAACTGTTGGGCTAATGATATGCCATGCAAAATTTCAACAACAAATCTGTTACTATAATATATGTATTATTTCTATGTATATTTTTTATATCCTACCAATCTCCGGATAAAACTTTCTGGTAAAAAAAATTGCTAACATTTTTCATAGTGGTTGAAGCAAAAATGAAAAAAAAAACGAATGAAAAAGTGAAGCAATCAGTTTGGTCTTGTTTTGACTAGAGAACACATTAGGTACCTACATATTTACGGGCAATTTACTAGAGGAAGTATAAAAGTAATATATATTATTCGTTAAGCAAGATGTACTACCTAGTTATGCATGAAAAACTTCACCTGATCTGTGTAGATAATATGTAAAAAGAAATGATAAATACACAAAAATATCTGATAGCATTTGTCCGAACAAGTCAGCAGAGAAATTTGCGTTGATGCATACATACGTCGGTAAACTTCTATATAGAAAGTAAACTAGATCGCGTCTCGCGCTAACTGTATGGAATTCTAAATTCTGCACACAGTATAAAAAAACAAACCAACAGCTTGGGAATGCTGCTGCCGCTGGTACTGGTGCGGAAGGGTAAAGTGAAAAAAAATACCCACACACTCAAATAGGTGGAGAGAGAGAGAGAGAGAGAGAGAAGAACAAGTAGCAAGAATAACAATACTGCAACTCTATCTACTTTCAGTTTTTCGCTGTAAAGAAAAACACAAAAGCCACCCCAGAAAATATACAAGCAAAAGAAAAGAATGATACATTCTACGAAACGAGACCAACATGAGAGAGCAGATGAGAGAGAGAGGGCATATAATACACAAACACACCCCAGAAAATATACAAGCAAAAGAAAAGAATGATACATTCTACGAAACGAGACCAACATGAGAGAGCAGATGAGAGAGAGAGGGCATATAATACACAGACTTACACACAGAAGCAGCAAAAGCGGTTCTAGGAGGAAAGAGCCGACGACGAAGAGCAAGCGGTAAAAAAATTCTACATTGGCAAATGTACCTTTTTATTCATTGTAAGAATGCATCTGACTCTCTCTCTCTCACTCTTTCTTACTCTCCTTTTAGTTTTGTTATGTGTTTGTATCCAGCAGAGAGTACGAATGAACAGACCGATGATGATGATGATGATGACGACGAGGACTACACGATGGGAAAGAAGAAACACAAGAGACGATGAGAGGGAAGAAAACGACGAAGAAGCAGCAGTATCAGAAGAAGAGAACAAGAAGTACAACAACGGAAGAGTTCATTCCCTTTTATACAACCAAAAACACATGCATGCATGGCTGAATTCATGCTTGACTTATACCTACATACTCCTCAACTACTACAAAACTCTACATACAACATAGAAAAAAACGCTGGGCTTCTTCTGGTGGTGGTGGCGGTGGTGATGCTGTAAGCTGATGGAATATTATACTACTACAGAGAGAGAGAGAGAGAGTGCTCCCTTTTGGCTTGGTTTTCATCTCTTCGTATTTTCTTCTGTGGACTATACACCACAGCATAAAATTTCGCTTTCCTTTTTTTCCAAATGGAGTAGTAGTGCATATGAAAGATGAAGAAGCAAAAAAATACTATAGTTTCTTTGCAAGTCCGAAAATCTGCCCTGCTTTTTTTGCTGCTCCGCGTGAAGAGCTGCTGCTGACGATGATGATGGTGATGCTGATGCCGCCGTGCTATTATATAGCACACTCACTACTACTGCACAAGAATAAAATGAGGAAAAAGTAAAACAGAATTTGAAAATAGAAGACACCAAAAAAGAAGTAGTGTGGAGAATGGGCAGTGGAACACAGCAGCAGTGATGAGAAAGGCTTTCCTACAATTTTTTTGCCTTCCCTGTTGTGCTGATGTTGGTAGTAGTATAATATGCAGTAAAGTTGAATTTTACGCTCACTCGCTGTTTTTTTAGTGTACTAGTTGGTATAGAAGAGGACAAAATAATGTACCTAAAAAGGAAGCATAACCATCGACGAAGACGATGACGACGACGACGCTGCTGCTTCTTTGCTTGATGCCCCTTGACTGCTTACTTTTTATTCCTATTTCTATTTTATATGATCTGGCTACCTACATACCTAGGCATATTTCATATCTTTCTTCTTTTTTTCATTTTTTTTCACAGGAGATGCGAACTAAACTCATCTTATGTACACCAACGATATAATATAATGTACATGTTCGTCAATTCACCACCACCACTACCACCACACGGCCACTTGCTCTAGACCACGCTCTGCTTACATCTTATATACAGACACATAGCTATTATAGCCCTCAGCATTTTACATTCAGCATTTTCACAAAGAGTAAAGTTTTCTTCTTACTTTGTCTCTCGCACAGCAGCATCAGCAGCAGCATCATCATCATCATCCTTCTTTATTCAGAGTAAAAATTATCTTTTTATACGCTCTCACAACACAGCAACTCAACTCGGAAAGTAAGTAGCATAATATATAATGTAGGTAGTATGTAGGTAGTAGACACATCTATTTTTCATCTTTCATGCCATCATAATATCATCGTGTCATTTTTTTGTTTCGTGTGGAACATGTCCATGAACTCATCCTCCTTCTCCTTCCTTATTCAAAAGGCTTAACAGCATTCCACACACACAGCGCACAAAAAATATACATTTTACTACTACTACTTCTACTACTTGATGTACGACATTACACAAAGAAGCGAGTGAGAAAGAAAGAAAGAAAGAGTGAAGGAAACGAAGAGATGATGACGACGACGGCTCTCTTCTTCTTCTTCTTTTTCATTTTTACTTTTTCTTCAACTGTCCTCAATCCATCTCTTTTTTCCTCACTCTCTTTCTTTGTCCCTTCATGTCTTTTGGCATTATCATTGTCGGAAACTTCCGCTTACTCCTACTACTACTACTACTTTTTTTCCCTTTCCATAGCCATCAAATCATCATTTACCTACTTTGTTATGCAGAATGTGCCTCGTTTCCTTGTAATGTGTGTGTGTGTATCTATATGGTATATGTGTGTGGTAGGAAGTTGTTGGCAACGGTGGTGGTAGCGGTAGTACATATTATTATTATTATAGTGCTGCTGCTGCTGGAAGTCTAAGCTGAAAGCTTACCAAAGTGACTAGGGAAAAAAACACACAAAATGTGAGGAAATAACAAGAAAAGACAGGTAGATGAAAAGGAAACAACAGGAAAAGTAGAGAGAACCACTAACGCTCTGTCGACTTAACGTGTCCGGGTGTTTTTGCTGCTACTGATGATGCTGCTGCTATACATTTTCATACATGCAAAAATAATATGGCTTAGTTATCGTTAGTTATTTTCAAATAGTTTAGTCTTAAAAAGGAGATTTTTTTTGGCTCAAAGCGTAAAAGTTGGATTTAAGAAGAATACGATCATCAAAGCCATTCTTGTAGAAAAAGAAATGTAGAAATAAAGGAACGCTGTGAAGTTATCTTTTTAAAACTGCACTTATATATTTTCTCTTTTTCGTATGCGTTGTATACCATAGCATTGTTGTTGTTTTATATACCTTTATTGTGTACTCTGATTGCGCCTTTTTTCTTATCTCATTTTACACGTTAGAAATTACACTGCAGTAAAACCAACTGGGGTCCTTTTTCACAGATAGAAAAAATAGAATTTCAGTCAATTCTCACTTTTCTTTTTAAAGCACAATGCAGCAAAACAAGGTATAATGACGATCATCATCCACTTTCGATAACAATGAGAGGGAAAGAATCATTTTTGTCTTTATCATCGTTTCAAACGAGAAGCAGGTTTGCTTAATTCAGCCACCAGAAATAATCAAAATCACCATACTACTCCCAGAAAACTGAACCAAATGAATGAAATATTATTATATGATGAACAAAAATTATGCTACCTGTTTTGTAACATGAATGCCTTGAAAAAATGCAGACATGCATGCATTTTTATTCTCTGTACCCACAGAAGAGGAAAATGCTCATATTCGAGAAAAGAACCCAAGTAAAAGAGGGTCGTCGTCGCCGTCATCGTCGTGTTTCTGAAAATCTGATGTAATAGAGGATAACTAGCAAAAAAAACAACAGGAGAAGAAAAAGAGGTTCCTTCAGAAAAAAAAGAGGACGGGCAGGTCCTATAAACAGGTACACGAATTTTTTTGTAGGTGAGGCAAAGAAGGCTGTAAATAAATAAATAGCTAAGAGAGAGAAAGAAAGAGCTTGCTCGCAACAACAAAAAACAACAAAGCTACTCAGCAGCAGCAGCAAACTAGTAAATAAAGCTGACTGCTGTGTAGTGAGATGAGAAGAAGAAGAAGATCCTACACATTATTTTTTTATTTTGATTTTTCATCCCTTTTCTTCCTATGTATTCTACGTATGTACCCATTTTTCTATTTTGGCTGAGCAAAGTGGAATATTGCATAATAATAATATTACTGCTACACATACATACATGATTATATTATTATTATTATTATCTATGTACTACTGCAACCAGGTACCAGGATTTTTTTCGTTTTCGTCATAAATGAGAAATGAAATTTCTCAAGTGAAGCGAAAAGGATTCACTGTTAAAAAGGTAGCATGTTTATGTATGAATGTAGGTAGGTATGCATGTATGTATGCGTCTGCTGAAAACAACGGTACAAACAAAAGAAGAAGACCCTGTTTTTTATTTGGAACATTGTTTGTTTGCCTTGTTGTATTGCAAGGGTTTTTTTGCTTCTACCTTGCTTGTTTTTGAGATGCTGCTGCTGCTGTTATATAATACTTATACAAGTTTTTTCTTTCTTTCGATATTATGATGACGACGATCTGCACAGCAGAATGGAATAAGTTTATGTATGAGTGCGTGGCGGGCGATGCGGTGGTGATGGCATATATAACCACCACCCCGTGTCTGTGTGTATACAGTAAAATGCTCCATCTTATATATTTCCTAGTTTAGACTTATCATTCATGCAAGTGAGCAGAGCAAGCAATACCTGCATAGAATTTGAATAATATAAGGCTTCTTTCTATTTTTTTTGCTTCCTCATCTCGTCTCTCATTCAAAAGCAAAGCAAACCACCCGTACGTTCGTTCGTTCTTGTTGACTACCATTTTTTGACTTGTCGTTGTTTCTCCCTGTCTTTTTATCCTTCTGAATTATATTGTCGTATCATTGTAGAAACAGCGTAAATTCTCTGAGATATTTTCCCTACTTTACTCTCTCTCTCGCCCTGTCTGTAAACAATATATATATTTTTTTATTCTGGAGTCTTCTGCCGCTGCTGCTGCTGGAAAGTAGGGAGTGGTGACGACGCTAAGATGAGATGATGTGATGGTGGCTTTATTGCTCAAACACTTATCAATACATTTGTAGTATGGTGATAGTGGTATTATTAGGTACCTACTCGAAATATTTGTACAGCTCATTATCATTATTATTTGTAGAAGGAAAAGAAGTGTTGCTGGAAGAATCTCTCTTTTCCTCCTCATCCATCTCGTTGAGAAGGAAATTTGTTCGGTGTGAAGGTAAAATATGTGTATACTGCTGGAAAATCGTGGGAACCTCCACGCCAGTCCTGCTGCATACATACATATATACTTGCCTGAAAAATAGATAGTCAAAGTAATGAAGACAAAGGAGCACAAGTCACAGAAAGTCACTCAATCTCACAGGCTTACACACACTGTTTTTAGCTGGGACAAGAAAATTTGTAAGCCTGTTTACTTGTTTTTCGCCTTCTCTCGTCAAGAAAAAGGAATTCTAGATTGGGGTTTACGTATTAAGAATACACACCAGTGTGTGCCTGCATGCTGCTGGTAGCATTACTTATGTACTTACTTACTGCTGTGATGATGATGATGACGATGTTGAGAATGAATACCATCGTGGTTGGTAGTGATCATGACCATGTGGAAAGGTAAGGTGGAGGAAGGAGGAACATTGGTATGCAAAGGTAACTCTCTAACCCTTCTTTTTAAACAATCCCGAGTTCATGTGAACTTTGTGTTTAGGCAGATAACTTTTTATACCCTATACGTCCTCGCTTTTTGCTCCTTCCTTCCCTTTTTGAAAAGTAATAATAATAAGTTTGTATAGTAGTGGTGGTGGTGTACGTAAATGAGCACGACAAAAAAAGGAACCCTGGATCCTTTTTCCTGTCACGAAGATGAGTAACCGTGTTCATTTTGACAGTGGCATACAAATATGTAGGGTGGGATTCATTTTTACGTGCAAGCCTCAATACACAAGCATGTTCTTTTTGTTGAATATCAGTATAATGAGTAAGTTTGAGCGTTATACGCTGATGACGATAACCAGAATGATATTGCCCAAGTTAGGTTACAGAACACCGTCACCGCCACCGCCGCCTTTTTTACTTTTAGACAGGTATATCAGTATATAGGTGTGCAGCTATAAATATAAAATGTTTACGGTTGTAACCTTACCGCACGGTGATGTAACTCTAGACGCAACCCGAATTCCTGCTACTTTATCTACCTTTTATAATAAAAATAGTCTGTTTAAAAAAATACAACTAGTTATATAGAACTAAAAATATGATGTATCTTCTTCTTGCCAAATGTACCAAAACATGATGATATCATATTTCTTTTTTTAAACATTTCATCCTCCATATCCGGCTCCTTGTTCCAGTCATCAATCAGCCCGCTCCGCCACAAAAACCCTTTTTCTCTCTATCCATCCTGCTGCTTTGAAAAATGAACAAGGAAGGCGGAAGGAAACTGTGGATGCGCCTTTGGATGTACATAACTAAAGCAAACATAATATCAACGCAGGTAAATTCAACATGCATATCGGCTACACAAAACAACACGTCAGCTACTATATCAGCCACCACCATCATCATCATTCAGTCAGTTTGTACCTTACCTTATCAATCATAAAAGCAGTATTGGAAGAGGAAAAAATAAAAATGGATAATATTTACGATTTTGTATATACCTAGTAATATCATCATCAACGTTAACAGAAGACTCAAGCAGCAGATATACACACATTTTTTTTTAAAAACTATAAACATTATTGTTATTATTATTATCGTTTTGTATTGATGACTTTTATGCATGCAACAGCAAAAATAAATGCACATTTCTAAATTCAAATTCTAGTTCACCGCAATACTTTGTATTAAAATGTGTGTGTATTAAAATAATAATATTGTCCATATTATGGTTCACGGGCGTTTTTTATATTTTTCATTTAATAAACTACAATAGACACAAAAATTCATACAGTCTTTATTTATACCAGTTCAGTGGTATTTTGTGAGCGGTTTTTTGTTTTCCCCCAAAACTGCTCCTTTTTTAGTATTACCGTGCACACACTGCAACTTTTACAACATTAACAATGAATGACTGCATGTAGGAAAGTTTATAAAATGTTCATGCATAAACATGGGACGTGTGCCTTCTTTTCATATATTGTATTCCCCTGTCTTGTCGTCTTCCTCGTCGACCATGAGTCATGACATGAATTTACATTTGACATGAAATGGGACCTTTTTTGATACATTTTATTATTATTATTATTTCTTCTCTCCAATGCTTTATTTTCCTCCGCAGTAGTAAACAGTGCATAGCGCATCGTTCAAAAGTAATCCTTTATACAAAAATATACATATATATACATACATACCCTTAGCATTACTAATGGCTAGTCTGTGTGTGGACGAGAGAAAAGAATCAAAGAGCGACAGTGAAGCTGTATATTTTTCTGTTGTTTCCTACTGTATGAAAAGCAGTGTGCTGCTGAGAAAGAAACCAGTGAAATGGCTTTTTACATGACAGTAGTAAATGGGTGTACATCTTTAGTGCTAAACTTGCAAAAAGAACGTGGGGAAATTGAAGAAGAGAGAAAGTTGTCGTGATGTTGTGGACGAAAACGAGAAAAAAGGCATACATTTCATGTTGATGGCAAGTGATGTCTGTTTAGCTTCTTTTCTCTCTACTGCTGCTGCTGCTGATGCGTTGCTTAAAGGGAAGAATGCTAAAAAGCATTGCTGCTGCTGCAACAGCAGCATAATATTTAACACACACACTCATTTCTAGACCGTCTAGTCAGTCAGTTAGGTGAAGCGAAGAAAAGGAAGAACAAGATCACATAGTCTTTTTCAGTCAGTCAGAAGAAGAAGAGAGAATATGATTATTATACAATCTCGTTATTCTCTTGTTGTAGCGAAAAGAAAAGGGGTACTTTTCGCAGTCAACGGGAAAAAAACAAACTTTGAATTTTGTTGAAGGTGTAGGGAATTTCCTTTCACAGTGTCATGCCATGCCTGATACTGTCGCTACTATTACTACTACTTCATGTAGTTAAAGTAGGCAAAGCTCTACTTATGCTGCTGCTTCTGCTGCTGTTACAACTTGTGATTTTTTGGCAAGAGGTTGCATACTTACCATAATATTATGTATTTGAGCTTCTCCTCTCATTCCCAGTGTGACCGTGCCTTTCTTTCCTCTTTCGCTCTCTCCCTTTCTCTCTCTCTCGCTCTCTTTTGCAAATGTATGCTATATATCACGATGTGGTGCATGCACACATCCACACAAAATACAGTTAGAAAGGCGCTTTTTTTCTTGGGAGCAACGGCAAAGGAAAGTAGTAAGCACTGGCAAAAACGTAAACTCGAGAACGTATAAGGCTCGTTGGTTCCTTTTTTCCGTGTACATTGTACAAGTCTTCTGGCGCCTCTGTCATTGATTAGCTCTATTCCTACTACTTCTACTACTACTACTACTGTTACAACTTTGCATTCTCTCATAACAGCAAAACGTATAGTAGTGATAGTAGTAGTAATGGAAGAGTATAGCAGTTACAGCATTTTCAAAAAAAGTAGTTCACTTCACTTCATGGAAATAATACAAGTAGACTGGTGGCGGTGGTGGTGGTGGTGGGCGACGGTGGAGAAGAGAATGGAAAATGCTGAAAATGCACAGGGAACATTATCAAAGGAGCAGAAACAAGCATAGTAGTAATATTGGTTGTGGCTACTGGCTTGCCTGTACGCTTGTAGCAGACAGGCAGCGAAGCGAGCAATGTAACGTATTATATACTTGTACACTTTTCACTTTCCCCATCAACGTGCCTTGTATAGGATAGTTGTGTAGGTTTATAGTACA
>JAHZMT010003342.1:0-10196 GCA_027743785.1 Sinhomidia bicolor
GTCACCGATAACTATTGTACTACTGCTCTTGACTTTTATCTTTAATTCAGCAAATTAAATAAAAAAATCTATTCTCTACGATTTGATTGGATGCATACCACTTGTACTCTGCTTTTTTATTGCATCAAAAGATAAGGCATTTAAAAACTGTAATAATAGAAAGTATGCCAGGTGAAGCAAAAAGAAATATGTGGGCTCTGCATCTGCAATGATAATGATGCTATAATAATAGCGTGAAGTGACGATAATAAGTGAGTTTTAGAAAGGTTTTCATATAGATTCTATGAACTTTATTTAACATTTCATATATTTATGACTAAATACAATCTGACTATTTACTATACAATCTGACTTTTGTCTTTGCGTTCTTAATTTAATTTAGCATTTATATCCATTTTATATTGTACTCATTCTTATTTCTTCTAAAAGTAGTTAATTAATAAATTAGTATTTTATTAATCGTTGTACTATCATCATATCATCAGTTTTTCTAAATTCATAAGTGCTTAATTAGGAATGTTTTATTCGTACTACTTGATACTTTATTAATTTGATTCATCATCGTAGTTAGTTGATTTTTTGTAGAAAAGAGATCGGCATTATTAGAGTAGTCTTGAGCAGTCTTAATCCAACACAATGATATCATCGTCATCATCATCATCGTTCTTTGCAAGTTTTATCTTTTTCGGAGCTTGTTTAGTGTGCCCTTCTTCTTCGTCTTCATGGGCCTTTTTCACGTGTACCCGCAACGCACGAGCTGAACAGTAAGCTGCAATGGTAAATTTAAATAATTTAGATTGACATATATGAATTGAAGTAGATTTATATTGTAACAATTAATTAAAGATTACAATCTTTTCACCTTTGGTGCAGTTGGGATAGGCGCACTTGAATGGTTTTACTTTAGAGTGTTGAGCTATAATATGAGATTGCAGGTATTCATTGGAACTACATGCTGGAATTTGAAAAAAATACGTACACTTGGTTTACTAGATGGGGTTGCACATTTAAAATAGTAGTTGACATTTTTATTTAAAGTTTACCGTGATTGCAGTCATCATAGGTGCACTTGTAGAGTTTCTCTCCAGTATGGGTCAGCTTGTGAACCTTCAAGTTACTTAGTTTGGTGAAAGCTACATAATACAGTAACAAATAATAAAATGTTAGCAGAATATTTTTATTAAGATAATTGATAAAGAGTGATTGATAGAGACTAACCTTTTCTGCAATCACCAACGTCACACACAAACGGTTTTATCCCTGCATGCGCATTCATGTGGTCGGTCAAGTTGCCAGACTGAGCAAATTCTAAAACAGAAACGAAAGCAGGGTCATTAAGAAAATTACAAATTGACAATATTTGTAAGTAACAAACCTGCGCCACAATCCTCAAAAGAGCATTTGTAAGGCTTTTCTCCAGTATGCGTACGCATATGAACTTCCAAATGGATCTTCATTATGAATGCTGTAGAGAACAACCAGAAAAAAAGTAAGAAACGGTTAGTGCATAATATATTGTGGCAAATTTTTTTAAAATTGTAATGTTGATCCAATTGGATAATAAATAGTAGCTGTTGCTTTTACCCAGATCACAGTTTGGACACTTGAAGTTCCTTTCGCCAGTATGGTACTTGAGGTGATCGTTTAATTTTCCCCGGTCTTGATTGGTAAAACTTGCACTTTTCATATGGGCATTCTAGCCAGTGATTTCGATCCAGATGATCTTGTAGGAGTTTAGAAGTGCCAAAGGTCCTCTTGCAAAATCTGAAAGTAAAGTATCAACCAGTTAGTTTTTGTTTGGAATGCAAATGTGAAAAATAATCAGCAATTAAAATGAACTGAATGTGTACTTACTTGCAACGGTGTTCTAGTTCATGCATGCGAACATGCTCGTCCAATAACTCTTGGCTAAGGAAGGTTTTGTTACAAATGACCAGAGTGCATTTGAATAATGGAATGGATGTCCTAATATTCCAGGTCATGGATCTGCCTTGCTTGCCAATAATGTTGAGCCCAGTGCGTTTTTCAATTTCCTCCATGGTTGTTCTGTGTTTAAAAATGGACGTAGTAAGTTGATAGAACTGGTTCGGCACGACAAAGGCTTGGGTAAGGTCGGGCTCGCCTTGACGCTCCATAATGATGACCTTGAAAAAGTGCGTCGGTATAGACACCACGACACAGCCAATCGAAAGTCGCTCGAACTCACTGAACCAAAATAAGGAAGCATAAATTAATATTAGAATTGTAGAAAATTTAATAATAATAGTTTAATAATAATAATGTTGGTGAAACTTACGCCTCGTCACTGTAAATGGGTCCAGTGACCACTCGTACAGCCGACCACTTTTTGGCAAGAGTACGCACAAAACGCTCTAGAGCATGCCAAACACCAGAATTGACACGCTTGTGCATTGGACAAATGTTGCTCATCAGAAAAGACTCTGCACAGGCTGTAGGAGAATTGACGTGGTCTGCGGAGGGAGCCAGATGCCCGTTGACAAATTCCAAGTAATTTATTGCCTCTGGTGTGATTTGCTTGAATGGCAGCTCAGGGTCTTCAACAAAGGCATGATTAGGGCGATCTGGTGGCTCATCCAGAATCATTCCTGGATTCAAATCCTCAAAAACAAACAATGGACGATTCCTGGCGACATTGTAGACTACCACAAACTGCTCTCTAATAATGACTTTCAAGTCTGTTGGGTACTCGATCACTTGGTTCATCCTCTCCAACAGATTCTGGCCTTGCAAAGGTTCCACGTTTTGGATTGCTTCATGGGTTCCAATGATGCGTTTGTGATGATGATAAATGTGCGTTGAAGCTGCACTTGAGGATCTGAACGTGTCATCACAAAACAAGCATCTCATTTCGCCAGCATGGTATTGCGCATGGTGAAGCCGAAGGTCAGAGTTGGTGTAAAGTTTCCCTTGGCACGCTACACATGGCACTAGCCGCAGTTCGTGTTCATTCCAAGCATGAGCTTGTACTTGTCCAACGGTGGAAGCGGTGAAATCACACCCTCGTTGCCTACAATTAATCATATTGAATAAGGGAGGGGAAGAATAAACCCCCACAAAATACATGCCCACAATAGCTATAAAATAATAACTGCCACTACACTGTCACTAGTAATTGTTAATGTTCTGAGCAAAAAATAGGAGTAAACTTTTTTTTAAATTCTGAAAAGACTGCAAACAGGCAGTATGAAAGAAAATGCTGTGGAAAAAGTATAAAAATTCCGATTCTACTGTTCAAAATATTAATAAAAATAAAATTATTTTTTTGAAAATATTGAAAAGCAATACTAGTCAATCACAAAACTGGAATATAAAGTAATTTTATAATTCAAGGCATCATGAAGAAAGTTGCAGCAACGTTTTCTGTGCATTTTTGTACGAACGTGAAATTATTGTGGTGTGCATGAATTATAATTACGAAATTTCATACAAAGCTAGTAGTGCATGAATATTCATTACAAAAGAATGGAACGTCGTCGTATGAGAACGTATATGAAACATATTAAGCATAAGCAATGCTTATTAGGTATATTAATGAGTTACAAAATTATCAATTTGCATAAGAAGAAACGTTTTCTGACTTGTATTGTATTATTTTATTGAAATGTTTTTGTGTCATGTTGCTCGGCAAAACTCCCATCTTAATGAAGCCCAAGCCAGGTCAAAAGGAGTCACTTTTTGTGACTTTTCCATCTCTCATTTCCTACAATCTTTTCCCTCTAATATCATCATCGTCACCCTAGATATGAAATTTGCTTTTTGCTTTGCCATTTTATGCTTCTTAAATAAATGTTGGATATATGACAATATATAACTAAATCTAAATGAAAATCATGAAAATTTAGAAATTTCATAAAGTCCATGTGCATGCTAATTAGTGGTGGTAGTACATTTGTTGTGTACTATCACTGTTGGCTTTTTGCTTTATTATTATTGATATTAATAATAACTCCTTAAAATACTTATCATCACCTTCATTCATTATTATTATTATTATAATATATTTAAATACCCTATTAAAAACTCTAAAATGGATAATTCACTTTGTCGTGACGTAAGAAATAAAATTTTACATCCGTTTGTAGTACAAATACTTTTTTTTATTTTTTTAAAAGTCACTTTGTTTCATTGTTGCATACTATCAATATAATATTTAATGGCGCTTTTATTTATAATTAGGGATCTTACATTCGAGATTACATACATCATCATCATCATCTTTTTTTTACATCCTTGTCCAGCTTTGTTGTTGTTGTTGTTGTTGTTCTTGGTGGTGGTGTTGTTGTTGTTGTTGTTGTTGATGTTTGTGTTGTTCGACCCGTGTAATTGTTCGTTTCCCTTGTTTAGTCAAGACCAAGTCGCCTCTGAAATTTAAAAAAATAATTTGTCAGTTTTCATATATATCTACAAATTACAACAATGATGACTTTCTTACGCCAACTGGACTCAGAGCACGTGCCATTGAAGCGCGGGGTCCTCCTGATGGGGCAGCCTTTGTGCGGACCTTGGTGAGTGCCTGCTCAGCGAGCTCAGTTCGTTCCTCTGCTTCCTCCAGCTCTTGTTGTGCCTTGCGGTACTTGGCCAAGTTCAGAGCAGCGATTTCTTCCTGTATAAAAAATATAATGAAAAGACACATGTATAGAGACACGTATAATGAATCAATGATGAATACACAATAAAAATAAAGTTTGACCACTTTTTTTCATATATTGTTTGTAAACTTAGACAGTTTACGCCTTGGAAGAAGAATAATAAGAAAAATAATAGCAATAGGCAAAACAATAGCAATAGGCAAAACAATAGCAATAATAGGCAAAACAATAGCAATAGGCATAACAATAATAAGCAAAAAATAACTAGTTGCTTACTTGGATTCCTCGAGTTCCTCAGTGCGGGCAACACCCTCACTTTCGTACTTGGTACGCCACAATTGAGCCTCAGCATTGTTCTTGGAAAGCTGCCTCTGGATCTCACTCTTGGCCTCAGACTCCTCCTCCAGTTGTTCACGGAGAAGGTCCAGGTCATGCTCTACATTACGGAATTTGCCCAAAAGCGTGGCACGCTCACGAGCCTCCTCATCAGCCATACGACGGGTGTCTTCCAACTGGGTGGCCAGGGAAACCTTGAGCTTGTTCAACTGAGACAAGTTGCTCTCTGCCTCCTCCAACTGTCTTCCCATGTCGTTGTTGTCAATGGCCAATCGCTTCTTGGTCTGGTCAACCTAGTACAAAAACAGAACGATTAAGATCACACCATGACAGTTGGTGCTCAATGATCAATAAAATTTTAATTTTCTAACCTCATTGACCATCCTGGCAAGCTCTTCGTACCGGCTCTGCACTTCTCCAAGTTGGTGCTGGAGATGCTTTCCAAGTTTCTCTTGTCCAGCCTTCTCATTGGCAAGGTGATCCATGCTGGCTCTGGCATCATTCAACTCTGATCCAACAGTGCTCCTGTCCTTTTCTGCCTTGGCCTTCATCTTGTTCAAGTTGTCAATTTGTTCGGCCATCTCTGCAACGGCATCATTGTGCTTCTTTCTCAGGTTAGCCATTGAACTTTCGTGAGATACGTTAGCCTCCTCAAGTTCTCTCCTCAACTTGGCCAGCTCAGCTTCCCTCTTCTTGTTGAGCTCAATTTGTCCACTTGTTGCACTACCAGCCTCCTCAAGACGGCTTCCCAGCTCTTCCAACTCGCGGGCAAGGTCGGTCCTCTGCTTCTCAGCCTTGGAACGGGCTTGTCGCTCAGCTTCCAATTCTTCATCCAGCTCTTCAATGCGGGACTGAAGCTCCTTGATCTGCTTGGAGAGTCGGCTAATGAGACCCTGCTCCTCCTCCAACTTGGCGGTAAGGGAGGCAACTTCCTTGTCCTTGCGCTGGATGGTCTGCTCAAGCTCCTTCTTGTTCCTCTCGAGATCAGCGACAGCTTCCTGGCACAACTTGAGATCTCCCTCTACTTTCCTCTTGGCCTTTTCAATGTCTCCCCTGAGCTTCTTTTCCCTCTCCAAAGAATCTTCAAGCTCATCCAAGCTCCTCTCCAACTTGGCCTTTACCTTGTTCAAACCGTTGACCTTGTCCTCAAGTGCCTGCACATCTTCAGCACCCTTTTGTGCGCCTTCTTGTACAGCCTTCTTTTCCTTTTGCAGCTTGGCAATAAGCTCCTCTTGGTGGGCGAGCTCCTCATTCAAGTTTTTGATTTGGGCTTCCTTGGCGGCCTTGTCTCCTTCAGTCTTTTCCAAGTTTTTGGCCAGCTCTTCCAACTCCTTTTTCAGTTGACTCATTTCATTCATAATTTTCCTCTGGCTCTGTCCCAGTTGGTTACGGGCTTCCTCCTCTTGGCTCAGTCTGTTTTGCAAATCATTCAACTGCTTGTCCAAATCGTTCTTTTGGGAGCTAATCTTTTGATGACGTTCCTGAAAGTTTCCGGCGGCAGCCTTCTCTTCGTCCAACTCTTTGAGAAGCTTGTCCTTTTGGTGGACGGCTTGCCTGAAAGCCTTTTCCTTTTCCTTGCGGCTAGTCTCCTCAATGGCAAGAGCCTCCTCTGCCTTTTTGATACGCTCTTCGTGCTTCTTGATCTCATCCTCAACCTGGGTCACCTTGAGTGTAGGCTTGATGAGCTTCCAGAAGGACCACCATGGCCAGACACGGAGCTTCATGTAGCTCTTCAAGTTGCGCTGGACAATCTCCAAGGCTTGGCGTTGGTCGTGCAGCTTCTTGTACTTTTTGATGGTCAAAAACTTGCGAATGGCAGCCTGCAACCAAGTGATAATCTTTCCAAGCTTGTCGTCACGAATTTCCTCCATCTCTCCGAGCACACCAGCCCTAAAGAATACTTTGGTGTGACCAACTCGGTACTTGTCGGCATTGAGACCAATGTGCTCAAAGCAAGCGACGGCAGATTTCTTGTCTTCCTTCTCAGCGGCCATTTGAGCAGAGGCCAAGATGGCATAACGGTACTGGAAGTCGGGGTACGCCATCCTGTTGGGGAAGCCCTTTCGGCAAATACGGATACCTTCAAGCACACCGTTACAGGTGAGCTGATGCATTACAAGAGCGGCATCAACAAGACCTGGAGTCTTGGTCTCGTTTGGCACAATGCAACGGATAAAGTGAGGATGAGTAGCCTTCAAAGTGGTCATCAAGTTGCTCAATTGGTCCTGTAAATAAATGGTCATCAATAGAAAATTCAAATTAGCAAATGTTTAGAAAATAATGGCACACGCAAAAATAATATTCAAGGGTCACAGCAGCACGCATAATAGGACAAGAGAGAATCTATAATTTATAATAATAATGCAGAGAGAGAGAGAGAGAAAGTACTTTAACATCATGCGGTGGAGGTGGTAGGTAGTAGTATAGGCTTGAAGATAGGGCTAGAAAGGGCTATCGATACACGCTATAAAATTTACGACAATAATAATAATAACAAATTGTAGTTATTATTGTCCCACCAATGGTTTTTCATGGAGCAGGGAGAAACAAAAGGGCACTATTTTAAAGATTACAAAAAGTTTCAAATTAAGGGATACCACTAATGATAATAATAATAATTTAATTAAACAGTCATCAGTTTCGTTCAGGATCACCATTAGTTGTACATGTTGTTTGGAAAAAAGGTGATTATAATCACGCACCACGGGGCAACACGAGAATATTGATAAAATTTTGTATTAACCCTGTAAGAAGATGAGACAGTTTTGAAGCCACCAGACTTCTTACCACCACCACCTGTATTAATATTATTGATACATTTTACAAATTAATTAATTTGTTGAGTTAAAAAAATTGAATTAAAAAAATGTTTCTTTGAAAAAAAAAACAAATTTGTCATTCCAATATCCCTTGATAGTGTGAAAGAAAATTGCCCTTGTTGTGTTTCTTTCAGATCATCATCATCAATCATTGTGCAATGTCTGGCTCACCTTTTTGACCTTTTTCGAGTGGGGGTGGTTTCTTCCCTATACATACGTCATGTACCAGAATAATATTATGATTGTTTATACTTGATTACTTGATTTGAATTTTCTCAGAAACAACAAAGACAAGGGGATACTCACGATGAGAAAAAATACATAAAGTTGAAGAGACGTACTAGACAAGATTGCACGAGATGATTTGATGACATGTAGACTATTGTAGACTTTTTAGACATGAATAAGCATATACATTCAAATGTTACATTATAACACAACTACATCTTACCCTTTGCGGCACCAGCATCAGCAGATTGACCAGGATGGTCACCATAGAGCACGCATACAAGAGCGTTGCTTCCCTTTTTCCATTGGTCGACAACAGTGTCGTTAAGGGGATCCTTGTTCTTGTCGAGCCAGCCGGTAATGTTGTAGGTGACAGTACCGGCGTAATGGGCAACGGCAAAGTGACCTTCCTTGAAACCTGGCTTTGGTGGCCTTGGCTTCTGGAAGCAGTTGGTCTTACCCAAATGGTTACCCTTCAGCTTCTCAATAAAGGTTTGATCAGTAGCCTTGGGGAACATGGACTCTTCCTCAAGAATGGAGAAGACACCCATGGGCTAAAATGGAATATTTCAGAAATTAAATTAGTTTGAAATTTTGAAATTAAACGATAAAAGTCATGAACAAAACATATTTTATACCTTCTCGAACAACTCGATACAGGCCTGCAAGTCCATACCGAAATCCTCAAAGATCCAGTCAAGACCCTCCTTCTTGTATTCTTCCTGCTCTAGGACAAACATGTGATGGTTGAAAAACTGTTGAAGCTTCTCGTTGGTAAAGTTGATGCAAAGCTGATCGAAACCGTTTTCCTATAGTACAATAAATTGAAGCATGAAAATTATGAAATTCTCAAAGTGCTTTCAAAATAATTCCTTTTACTCACGTCGAAAATTTCGAAACCAGCAATATCCAGCACACCGCCTGTAAATTAGAAATTATAAAATGCAAAATACTTGTATACCTATATAATTTAGTAACATTAATATGCAAAAAATAAACAAACGCTACAAAAACGTTAATTCATGCACATTACTATATATTATTCGATTCATACTGGAAATTTCGTAATATTTATCCATGCACTATCATGTTCGTACAAGACTAAACTGACAACGTTTTCCCTACTCTCTTCTCCTTGCTTGCTTCATAAAATTGTTTCATATCCCAGTTTTGCGAGTGACGAGTCAATCAAGTATTTAGGAAATAATTTTTATTTTCATCAATTTTTCGAATATTAGATTCGGAATTTTGTACTTTTTCACTACTTTCTCTCTACTTTTGGTTTTTAATTATTTATATAATAAAAAATTTGACAATTTAGTGGCAAGAATATTTGCAAACGCACATCAGGCAAGTGCACACTGGAGAAAGGCCATTCAAATGTGTCGTGTCTAACTGTGCCAGTGGTAATTTTTTTTCATTCAAATTGTAAAATTAAAAGCTAAATTCTAATTGGAAAAAAATCTAAATCATTGTAATTTTACTATTACAGCTTTTCCATCAAATCGTAATTTGATCAGACACATGCATCAGGTGCATAAATTGGACAAGGAAACAGTTCACCAAATGCTAAAGAGAAAGCGGCCAGATCATGATAGCGACGACGACGATGTTGTAGTCTTGGAATAAGACTGACCAATCAAACTCATGTATTGTCTATTTTAAACGGCATTTTGTCGTTTGATACTTATTTAGTAGCAAGGTCTACAAGGTTGCATTAAGAAATAAGCTGATTTTAAAAAGTTTCTAAACCTTCAAAATTAGTTATGAATGAACTAGAAGCACATTTTCATGGATTAAAAAAAATAAAATATCATCACATGCAATATTTTTGCTAAAGATTAAAAAATTCGAAAAAAATTGCGTCTTTACGTTTTCAAATCTTTCAAAAAATTTCAAATGGGCGAGATAAACTACAAATGACTACAAAAGTAATTGTATTGATTCATTCAATAAAACAGCCATCATATTCAATTATTTGGCAAAAAATACAAAAGTGGCAAAAACTCGACTTTTTCGAATTTTTAAAATTTCAAATCGACAAGATAAGCTATGGATGGCCAAGGGAATGTACTTCTACTGATTCATTCAATAAAATAACCATCATATGTAAAAAAAATAGCAAAAAACTTAAAAATTCGGAAAAAATCGATTTTTTTGAAATTTTCGAGTTTTGAAAGTTTCAAAACGACAAGATAAGCCA
>JAHZMT010003343.1:0-11148 GCA_027743785.1 Sinhomidia bicolor
TCAACAACGCTGTTTAGCTGAGAAGGCAGATAGAGACATGTACGTACCTACTTAAATGAACAGCAATCAGCAAGAGCAAGGAACAACAATGCAGATGCAGACTACAATCTAACTCATTATCCATTATTTAGAGATATTAATAGTAAGAGAAGAAGATTTTATAAGTACCTAGCACCTTCATCTCGTATAACGATAATCTTGATACTCAGCGTACTTAATGCGTGGGCGTGCTCCTCCATCTACTATTATGGAACCACGTTTTAGTTTTAATACTTCCAATTAAGGCAGACCACAAAAAACAATACGTCTTTCAAAAATGACCACTTCTTCCTATCTGATTACACAAAAATACGGCTAAAAAGGAAGAAGGAGCAGCATAAGAACTCCCTGACCGCCGTCGTGGTCGTGACCACTGAAGAACAAATAAAATTTTGTGCTGGTTATTAATAATATTAACCATGTCTAAATCTAAATAAGTAACATAAAATAGTTGCTGTTGTTGTGTGTGCCGAGTGGAGCGTATCTGGTAAAATACTTAAAGAAGAGGAGAGGAGCTGAGCTGAACTAAAGATGACTAATAATCATAAATAATGTGTTCTAGAAAGGCACCTTACTTAATTCGCTGTTGCTTCATCAAATCTCCTCTTCGCTTTGGTGGCTGACTCTTGTCTAATACAAAAGTAGACCACAACAACAAAATAGATAAAAAAATTTGAAATTGAACTTAATTCGCTGTTGCTTCATCAAATCTCCTCTTCGCTTTGGTGGCTGACTCTTGTCTAATACAAAAGTAGACCACAACAACAAAATAGATTTTTAAAAAATTTGAAATTGAAATATCAAACCAAACAGAACATTTTTGCGATTTAAAGAATAAATACACCTGTAACTTTTAAAGTCTACGGTGTTGACCAAGTGATTTAAGTACCCATTGCTGGAACAATAACGAGAAGTGACGTTGCGTGATTTGTCAAGTGCGTTTGCGCAGCGCAGAATTAGTTTTGAAAATATGAAATTGTTCAAGTTGTCAGCTACAAAGCATCAGCAGCCGAGTGGTGTTCAGTCGTTTGTGTGGTCATCTTTTGTATGGTTATTTCTTAATGGAACGCTGCCCCTCCTCACCGGGGCAGCAGAGTATGGACGTAAGTTGAACATTATTACATTATAGATTGCTTTAGATATTCAGATATTCTGCACATTGCATATATTTAAAACGTAAATAACATAAACGTATTTCTTTAAAAATACAGCGTCATTGGAGTACCTAGTCCGAGACACAAAGGAGGCTTCCTCAAAATCTCACTCTGAGCCCAGAGAAATCTTTTTGCAGTCCTACTTTCCCAGTCATTCCGTTGTGATTCCGTTGTCAAACGGCTCCTCTACTGCTGCCGTGTACAAGGTCCATCCTACCGGGGAGTTTTTCGTTATTGCCCCAGAGGGTCATGGAATAATGGTTGTTATCCAGCAGCTTCGACTACGAACGAGTGTTATTTATTCGGAAAAGGAAGACGCAACCTATTTAAAATGCAGAGACTTTATTAAATTTCAAGCTGGCAATCAAACATCTTTCAAAACATGCGGAAGCGTTTTGAAATATTCAAAAGAGGGAAGTCCTCGTCAGCTTTTAGGTCCCCGAAGTTTTCTCACGGATGAGAGGCGTCTCACCATTAGGATTCACACAGACAAAACGCTAGCAGACCACGATTACGGCTGGCACGAAACCATTGCCGTGGAACTAGTGATCACTGCGTACCAGAGATGTCCAAAGACTAGTTTTATGACGCAATGGGTAAAATGGACGGGAAACAATAAGATCAGGTCGTGTTCTCCGAGTGAGGACGTGATTTGCGTGAATGTTGAAAACTTTTGCGATGGAGTTATGAACTGTGGGGTCAAGGGACCTTTTGGGCATTTGGGCTTTGATGAGCAGAACTGCAAAACAATTAAATCTGGACCGGCTGATCCTGCCATTAAAATTGAACCCCTACCGCCCACTTCAACGGTTGTACCACACATTGGAGTTAATACCCCGTACGTGCCACCAGCTAAAAAGACACTCAGTCCACTCTATCTCATTCTAATCTTTAGTGGGGTTGTGCTGGTCGTCTTTGGAGCGTGTACGTGGTTGGCAAAAGCAAACGAGAAAAAGTTTCAGCATA
The DNA here is from genome assembly GCA_027743785.1 of Sinhomidia bicolor. Classification (NCBI taxonomy): domain Eukaryota; kingdom Metazoa; phylum Arthropoda; class Collembola; order Entomobryomorpha; family Entomobryidae; genus Sinhomidia; species Sinhomidia bicolor. The sequence goes on from JAHZMT010003343.1 coordinate 2,160, forward strand.
CTGTGTACAGATTCTCCACAATGAGGAGAAACAGAAGAAGTAGCAATGCTAATGGAGGAGGTAATAGCAGAGGGGGAGCAGCCGGAGGGGGAGAAAGGGTGCCAGAAAATAGTGAGACTACTTTAAGCAGGTTAGCATCATCAACTCATTCTATTTGTATATGTAAAACCATCATCAGTGTAATTGAAACAATAATTGTGCAATTGCTGCAAAATATTTTCGTTTCAGATTGCCCACTGCACCTCCAACAACGTCAGATGTTACTGCAGCAAAAGTTGGACCTGACCCAACCACAGAGGGTCCCCCGCCATATGATGACCTATTTCCTAGTGCAAGTGCACCGCCTCTTTCACACACACCCAGTCCCACTCCAACAGTAACGACATAATAGGCATTTATTAAAATAATTAGATAATTTACCAAAAATGCAAACACGTTCCTTCTCCGTCGAACAATATTATACATAGGTGTACTTTCAAGAGTTTGATAGATTATGTTATAGGTTCCCAAACGGAAAAAAATATTTTTTTCGGCAGGGTCGGTCGCACGCAATCGCCAACAACAAGAAGTAGTAAAGTATTCCGTAAAAATTAAAATTGCATATAAAAACTTGCTGATTCCAAAAGAAACTGCTTTGCTGCAATATGGTAGTACATACGTTTAATTCAATAGGTCGTAGTGTAGTTAACAATCAACGTAGATAGTAAACTTTTTAAAATCTAAACAAGATCAACGAAAAGTAAAAGTGCTTATCTATCTACTATGCTGCTTTTAAATTTCTACTCATCCAAAATCATTCCATCCATAACCTCTATGCAAATAGAGAAGTGAGTGAAACGCACAAAAAACTCAACCAAAAACCAAAATCACGACTGATTTTAAACTTGCCGTTGTTCAGTTCAGATATAACGTTCAACCTCAAGATTATCAAAAGTTTAAAGGCTATCCGAAATAAAACAAGCCATAGTAAAAAAAATTCCAACACATTTTTAAATTTCGTAAATTAGTATTTTAGAAGAATGGCATTCAAAGAAATTTGATTTGTAAGTATGTATGTGTGAATGATTTTTGTATAAAAATTTTCAATCTAGCCTTTTTGTACACAGAAAGTATATACCAGCCAGCCTAATTAGCAGCAAGCATAATTATGCAAGTCAAGGAACAACGCAACAGCAGCACCATACTATTTAAAAAAAAGTTCATACTAAACTTATCAAAGTAAGAAATGAGATTCTGATTTTGTCATTTTGATAAACCAGCTAATCTACATATTATCATCTTATCTCTCTCTGATTATTTGCTCAGATTGATTCTGTGAAACCCTATACGGCGAACCATAATATTTCCATCAAAGCGCATTTAATGAATTTAGAGTTCGCTTAGGTCAAGAGTTTTTTAAAAAAATCAAAACGCCATATTATTACTGTTAATATTAGTGTTTTCACCTTTTTATTGTTATTATCACGCTCGAAATATTTTTTTGTCGTATATATGTATACCTACGTACCAAAACAGCTAAATAATTTTAAGTTAACTAGTCACCAAGAACATTCAATTTTGTAACCTTTGATAATCGCTTTTGAATCATTAGTAAAAGTTCTCTTTTGTTTGTTAATGTAATTTTATTGTATTGTTAGGAGCAGGCAAGATACGTAATTAGAAAAATGCAAACAATCATAGCCAAAAATAGTCATTTTATCTTGAATGTTTTATTCAGCATGTTTTGGTTTCAGATAATTCACCGGAAGAAGAACATAAAAAAGAATTTTTAATTATCATTCATTTGACAAGGTCTTCCATGTTGTTTCCATTTTTTAAAGCTTTTATAGATACATTCATATTTACCCCTAAACAGCTCGCTGACGTCTAAGGGTATTTAAAAAAATAATTTAAGAACCATTTGTGATTTTCGTTTGTTGTGTTATAATAGTTCTAAATATTGATGATGATATGGTTTGTGGTGCATGTGTAAGTTGGGGAAACTAATTATTATTAAAAATGATTACTAAAATACTAAATAAAACTAATGACAATATTATTGCTTTGAAGAAACGTAAAATTCTCGGTCGTTCACTAGAGCAAATGTATACGAAAATTTAGGGATTCGCCATTCGCCTAAATATTGTGTGTATGTAATGTATGATATATACATGTGTACTAGCTCAATCAACGACCCATTTTTTCTGTAAAATTTTATGGAAAAAATACAAAAAATACGTAAATCAACTGTATATTATAACTTTTATACTTCTATTTATACAGCTAACAATTGATCATTTTATTATTTAAAACGCTTTGTTTAAATTTTTACTAACTACGACTAATTCTAATATTCGAAAACAGCATAAAGGTAACAAAACTTTACTTTTTGTAGTGCCGCAAACTGATCTCAATTTCTCAAGAAACACACACTGCTTTTCATTATTATTGTTGTAAAAACATACAAAACTTTGATTTGTTCATTTTTGTCGTATTCAACTGTAAATATTATTTTGTTCTTAAATATCATGAAGAATGAGGGAATTTAAAAAATATATAAATGAACTTTTTAAAGTCGAGGGAATGAGGAAATGAAAAACGGATTCTTTTACGCTCGCCTTGTCGTTTTACATGAATAAAACTTAAATGTGTGTATAGATTTAATGTAAGATATACATAATAATGATATAACAAACGAAAACAAAAAAAATGTTTTCTATGTTTAAATAATGTTACACTGTCATTTGATTTCTTGGTGAGTAAAATGTAATGTAATTAAGTAGGTAGTTACGAAATAATTTTTTTGTGATTTTAAACTGCATTAATTAATTATGGTACATATTATCAACAAAGGTATAAAATATATTGCCCATTTTAATATCCATATTAATGTCCTGAAGAAATAATCAACTTTGCATTGTCACTGTCAGTGTTGTCAAAAAATTATTATTTCATCGTTACAAAGTAAACTGATATTACATACAGTCAGTAAGAAAACGTATAAAAGTTTGTGAAGAAGAAAAAGTTTGAATTATAGTGATGATTGATTGTTGTGAACTACAAGATACGTTTTTAATAAAAGAAATAAGTACGTGTTTAAACCACTTGATTTGACTTTATTTTGATAATTCATTACGCATCAAATTTTACTCATAGCTTGAAATATTCGCTGCACTATACCAAATACCAGATAAGTAAACTGGATTTACATAGTAGACGATAACGATCAATCGGACAAATTGTTCGATTGGATGAGTTTTTTTGAAATAAGCATAGTTATTTATAAAACAATATTTTTAGATAATATGATGCAAAAAAAAGGATAGAAAATGTGTCGCGTTTTTTCTATCCCATTCTTGACTCTTGCGTCGTCCGTATCATCATTGCATCGTCTCACCATGTACCACGAACTAAAGTGGACACTGAGTTTTATGCATTCGCTTCGCATTGTCCGCATTTACAATGACCTATCAGAGAGTGGGTGGGATATATACGTACGTACAATGTATATTATGCATTAGACATTACAAATTACAGGCATGTATTCCCCTTTTGCAAAAAACTTTTTATATCAAACAAAATATTTTTGCAAACCTTTATTGTTTTTTGTTTTGGCTGAATGGACGCACGATTCTTTAGATGGTAAGTACGCATTCATCATGAAAATGAACAAAGTCATGCTTTCTTTTTCTTTGATTACGTGGGGGCATTTTTCGTAAAACTTGTTTTATTTGACCTTAAAAAAGTCTACTTACTTGTAGTTCTACTAGTTGAACATGTTTTTTCCTCATTTAAAAACCTGACTTGACTTGCATTTCACCGTAAAAAATAACAATAAAGGATACACCACCATTATTATATATAGTAATACAACTTAACACCCTTTGTTTGTATGTACAAACATGGGCGGTACGCATGCAAGTGATAAATATTTACGCGTCTATTTTCTTTTCTCTGCTTTTTCGTTTCTTTCCTTTGGCTACGAATCAATAAGGTTGCAATTAGGGACACGGGCACCTACGTGAGCTCTCAATTTCTTGTAGATGGTGACACTGATTTCTTGATGCCGTACACTGTTACAACTTTTCTTAATCTTTATATGTATTCCGCTAGTATTTTTTTGCGCACGCTCAATATTCGGTCTACCCTGATTACCTATCATAGTTTTTATCGCAAAATATTAAGTATATTGCAATATTTCGCAGTAAGAACGCCAAAACAGGTTAATACCTTGCCTTAACTAGTTTACAAGACAGATTTTCATTATGACTAAAACCGTAAGAGGAAGAGTAAAAGGGAAAAGAAAATACTTTCGTTATCACTCTACAAAAAACAATATAAAATAACAATGGTTTCTTTTTTTTCACAAAAAACTGGATCACAGGTAATATTTTTTTTGAATAAATATGTCGAAAAATATCTGTAATTTAAATGCTATGACTGTGACTGACTATAATAATAAAATCTTAACAATTCCATAGGTTAATGTTAGCGGTGTCAGCGATTACATCAACTAGCGGAAGTTTTGCACCACCACCACTCACAACGGCAGCTCCGTCTTTGGCGAATTTATTGTCGGTTGCAAGGGAAATAACCTTGTTTGTCGATTGTTCCTTGTATCTTTTGAAAGACTCGATAATTCCCATGAACATGGGTTCCTCGTTTGTGGCGTGCAAAAACCATAGGAAAGGTTCGTCAAAAACGTAGGACTCAATTTGGGCGTTACCACGCTTCAAACCCTTTGGAATGCCTTGTTCTGCGGTAGGGTCATCGGACAAAATAGCTGGGTGCTCCTCTCCATCTTCTTCAGACACTTCAGCTTCACCGTCATCGTCGTCATTGGATGCCTGTGGGGCGTCTTGAGACTCTGGCAGTGGTAGGGTGGTGACTGTTTCCTCGGTGGAACCAATAGTTTCGTTGTCACTAGTACCATCAACAGACCTTGCACTTCTTCCGGTACTTTCTTCTTCAACAACTGGGGGTGGTACGGAAGAGGAAGTCGACGGCACTTCAGAGTCGTCAGCTACTAGAGTAGGTTGTGTGGTTACTTCGACACTACTGCCATTTGCGTCACTGGAACTAGCCTCCGGTTCAACAACAACTTGATCATCTTCTGCAGACTCGCCTTCTCCAAAAACGTGGTCACTTCTAGGTATGCTATTATAGTCTACTTGAGAATTGAGAGTGGCTCCGGTAGCGGAAGCAATTCGGAACATTTCTTTGGAGATTTGGACATGGTTAGTTTGTACAATTGGGTTGAGAAAAAAAGAGCTGGCCACGCGTAAAACACCAAATAGATTTTCTCTCACGTCATTACTGCAAAATGTGTCGACAACTCCTCGCTTTTGAAGAGTCTCTGCGTGTCTGGTTGTTGTAGTGAACGTAGCAGAAGGAACTTTTACTCGCATGGTTTTCACTCCCCAACCAGGAAAGTTTTCATCAAAAATCTCTGTGAGGGCAGTAGGTTGCAACATAAGTTGAAGAATGGTCACATTTCCTTTCGGCTTGAGAAAAACTACACTTCCGGTTCCCCCCTATTTGCGAAATTAATCATTTTATGATTTTATTTCAAAAATCATCGGAAAATAATTTGAGGGTAAACATTTTTATTAAAAAATTGCTTTTACCTTAAACAATGCGGCAACGGCAGCAAAGGCTTCATTTTCATAATAGGGCATAAGTCCCTCAACTTCCATGTATGGCACCAATGGGGAGTCTGAAAACTTATCAAAACCACCATCCCTCCATGGCCATGCCCAATAGTTTTCGTATTTGATTGTGTTACTCAACACTGCCTTTGTAAACGGATAAACAGCACTCCCGTAATAGGCTGCCTTTGGAATGAAGTCTGCAATGACGCCATCTGTTTGAGAAGCAATGTCCCTGTTTATTTGTAGCGTTGTTTGTGGCGCATGCGCCTGCTCCACTTTCTTCACTTCCGTCCCCAAAATCCTCATCGCAGGCGTTATCGTGAAGCTAGAATCATTTGTGTAAATACTGCTGTACACACTAAAGTTTGCCAAACGAAGTGTGTTCACCATGCTAGAGAACATTATGGCCATTTTATTTCTGGGGAACTCGAGAACAGCCTCAAAGCCTGTTGTTGGCACTGGATAATTTTGCTGTTCGTTGACATTTGCAAGTGTGTAGTGGACTCCAAGTGGAAAAACAAACTCAACACCTTGATTCAGGTACATTACGCGTTCTGGAGCACGACCTTCTCTGTCATCAGTTGACCGAATGTAGCGACGAACCCATTCTTTTCCGTCGTCGCTTGAAGAAGAAATTTCGGAAGAGGTGGTAAGTGCGATTAAGGTTGCAAACACCACCATACTTTTCACTTTTCGATGTCCCATCTTGATTTTTTGATTAACAAAAAATGATGAAAAATCACTTTTATCAAACCGATCACTGCTGCAGTGATGATGTTGATGCCCACAAAGCGACTTCCGCTGCTGAGATCGGTGAAAAGGGAAATGAGTTCATTTTCATGCCAAGAAAGCTCCTTTTATATGACCAACTATTTATTTCGCGTGATGATGATGAGTTGCATTTCAAAATGCATTTTCATAAAAAAAATATTTATTAAATCCATTGCCACTACCAAAAGCTGCTACAGGGAGGAATTCAATCATTCGTAGTTGGTGTAAGTATACAAGTTGTAGCTTTTTCTTAAGTTTAAATGATCATCATGAGAGTTGAATTTGAGTAGTAAACCGAGTATTTATGCGTGATTCGTCATTGGATTATGTGGAGTAGGATAACCGGTCTTAGCGAAGCAGTGCAAACAAAAACTACGATGATAAGCTGTAAAACGGCTGGTTGGTTTGAGCACTGAGATTGCGACGACATTGAAATCTATTGAAAACCAGAATCCTCAAGTTTATAAAAGCTAGGTTAAAACCAGGTTTCAATTTCAAATATAAGAAAGAAAGAGTTTTGAGTATGTATTGCCATTGACCAACAAAGCTCTAAGTATTAGGTATCTATCATTTATCATATATTAATTTTCCCTTTTCACTAAAACGCTTCCTTTGCAAGAAAATAACATGTTATTAAATTGCATTCTTTAACAGTGTTAGTGCCAGTGTCATGCGCCTACCGCTTTAACTAGTGAATATATTATTGCAAGGCGTCATCAAAGTCGCAAGTCGCAATCAAGCTCAATAGGTCATCACGAAACTGAAATATTAACCACCATAACATTCAAATTCATAATAAAAAATGCTTAGAACAATCTCATTAAAACTTGTGAAGCCTATGATAATAAAGTGACAATTAATTCAATAGGAGGGAGGGCTCAATAAGCTTTTAAAGAAAGTAAAAGTTGATAAGATAATCTGACTGAATTAGCCAAACGGACATGCAATGCATAACAAGTGCAACGGAGTAAAAGCATTAGCGAAGCGATGAACAAAGTCATGTCATGGCCATGCATGGCCATTAAGTGTACATGGCAGAAGAATAAGCAAACAAGCTGCATGCAGAAGATCTTTCCTTTCAAATCCAAGAGCAGCTGACAATGTGATGTTGTTTGCTGGAAACAAATGTCCAAAATCTGTAAAGACATGTGCGTGCGTCTGGAATTGTGGAATCTTTAGTATTTTATTTCTAGTTTCCAACCGACTTTGGCTTTCCATCGATATATTCAATTTGGCAAAGTTTCTGCTTACTGTCAAGGCAGATTTCAATTAATCGATTTTCTAAATTTTGTCATATAAAATTCGAAACTAATAAGGTGAGGTGGAGCCTGGTGGGATTTTTGACAGTAAATCTAGAGGAGAGAATAGCATCAGTATGGCTTCGTTTGGTAACGTTGTTCTAAGTTACGGTGACAGCCTTCTTCGAGAGTCAGAAATGACAATTTTGAAAAAGGACCAATGGCTTAATGACGTTATCATTGCATTTTACTTTGAATATCTGGAAAATCAACAACGAGAAGATGATGCGTGTGTGATGTTGTATCACCCAGGACTTAGTCAATTTCTCAAAATGACCACAGATTCCAGTGAAATTCCAAGTACCTTTTGATTGTTATACTCATACGCTTATTGTCTTAGCTTATACGATCTTTACATTAGCAATAAGTAAATAAATGAACCAGTAAAAACATACTTTATAAACTTTTCCATCTAGTTCTACTTGGGGGACCACCAGCTAGCAGTATTCAGTATGCCTTTTGGGCTGTTAATGACTCGAAGGAAACTACAAGTGGTGGTTCTGGAAGTCATTGGTCTCTCTTAGTGTTTTCCAGACCGGATAACGCGTTTCTCCACTTTGACTCTTGGTGTGGAAGTCCAAATGATTTTGAGAGTAGAGAAATTTCTCGAAAACTATCGCCTCATTTTTCACCAACAAGCATCTATAAAAATGTGGAAAATTGTATCCCGCAAGCTAATGGAAGGGATTGTGGTCTTCATGTCATTGTAAATGCTAAATCTATTTTGGATTTCATCAGGAGTAAAGCAAATGTTTGTAGCAGAACTCCATTATTACTTACAAAGGAGCTGCAAACCGCTAGTCCGGAGCATGCACTTAAAATGAGAAAAGACCTGATAGCTTTAATCAAACAACTATCCGAAAAGAACGCGGCATCTAAATAGATAGTATTAGAAAAGTAGAAATTTGACTTTTACGGCTTTTTTTGATACTAATTATAATAATTGTAAAAGTCATAGATATTCGTATTTTTATTTATTAGAAGCCACTGGGAAATTGGTCAAAGTCGTGATATTTGATAACTTATTACAAAAGAATATTTACTACGCCAATTAAACTTTAACCTCTTTTGATAATGATTTTGAAGTCAAGTGAAAAATGCTGCTCATTGATAATAATAAGCATCAAATCTAATCTAGCATAATGTAATTGAAGCAAAAAAAATTCAGCAAAGTATCTCAAACCTTACCTACTGTCATAGTATAAAAATGTAATAAAGGTGGACTGATAAACTAGGTTGACCATAAGTTTTGAGCTAAAAACTAGTATTTTCGACTTGATAAAGTAGTAT
>JAHZMT010003344.1:0-17404 GCA_027743785.1 Sinhomidia bicolor
TTTAAAAATATTTTTTACTCCTCCTAATACAGCCAGCACACTTTCATCATTGAAAGTGACAATAATTTGCAATGCTTTCATCTTGACACACTTCTTGTCTGTTTCACCATTGTCTCATTTTTAAAAAAAATTTAAGCTGCTGTAAAATACGTTACGAGACGAGAAGAAGGAAAAAGGGAAAAAAAACTAGATACCTGAAACATAAGACAAAAATGAAAAGTATGACGAGATTAATGCATAATAACATATTATTATTATTATTATTATTAGGATCCCATCACGAATATTATATTAATGATCATGGCTGGTATGGTTCTACTACTTGAAATCTAGTTTAGGTATATAACAGCTTCAAGTTGGAGAGATTCATCTCTGATTTTACTCTGAAAACTGCCTCTTGACGCAAAGAGGGTAAAAGTTGGATTCTTTGTTGTTTATTCGAGCAGGTTGGCTGCTGGTGATGATGAGAAAGTCGAGCGAGAGAGCAAGAGATGATGATGACGATGGTATGATCAAAGTTGAGTGCTTCATTCGTGCCTGCTTTCTCTTTCTCTATCCATCTATTTTTCTCTTTGGATAATAATTTTATGAGGACGGTGGGGAGAGATGAAATGCTAAGAAGCGTAAAGGGTGACACTGCCGTCACATAAGTAGTAGTAATAATAACAATAATAGGTAATAAGGTAATAATAGCAGAGTCGTACAAAGTATACATATATTAATGCAAGTACGTATAAGGAGATGTGCTTGCAGCATAATGTGCAGATATCACAAGTCACAAGGGCTCCATCCTCCTTGTCGTAAGCTCAAGGCGAGGCGAACACACATCCAGTAATGTGCAATTACAATAAGACTGACTGCAGGAAGGAGCACATCACTGAAAACTTTTTCTGTTGTTTGTATTTACAATGCGTCGAGAAATGGTGAGAAACAATTGTAATTATAGAGCCATTGAAAGAAATATTTAATAAACAGAGTTGGGAATGCTTACGTTGTCGTAGCGACAATTCTAATGTAGAGAATACAGTTTCTTTTTAATTATCATCTAAAGTCTAATGGTAAGGTAGCTGGGTAACTACAGTGTATTTGGTTTATTTGTTTAAGCTATTGTTGCTCTGCTTATATCTTATAATTTCACAAATATATTTTGTCTTCAGATATCAATCAATTCTCTATATGACTGAGCGGCTGTCAGAAGAATTTTTTAAATTAAATTAAACTCAGTTTTTATGTAAAATACAAGAGATGATATTTTGTAAATAAGTGAATGAATTTGATTTATTTATGCTTAACTAATCTGACAAGGAGGTCACACAAGTGACAGATCAATACGGACAATTTAAGAGTGATCTATGAGTTGAACAAGATGAGCGTAGCCATTTTTTCTGATTGCCTTCATTTGCGTCATAAAAAGCACTGCCTTCTTATTATAGACTAGAGAAAGTTTTTGTGTGATTCTGAACGACTGGAATCAAAGTCTAGATTCAAACGACAATCTCTAAAAACCGTTAGGATTTTTAAAAATATTGTAGCATACGTTTTCTGCACGACCAAAGTTGTTGTCATCATCGTCACCATCCTCCTCCTCATCATCTGCAAGAAAGATCAGCAGAAAATCACCACAGCAGCAGCAGCTAGCAACCAGCATTATCATCGCTCACATGCTGTAGTTTGTAGACTAGCTTAAGTAGTACTTATAAGGTAACATAATTTTATACTGCAGAACAGGATAGGATGATACACAATGTACGTCCAAGACCAGCTTTTTATGCTAATTTTAATGCCATATTCCACTTTTGATAGGTTGAAATTTGCAGTTTAAATATGCATCATGAGCATATTTACACTTAAGCCGAAAGAAAATCATTACAAGTGGCAAAAATTATTGTTCGCATAATTTCTATTGGCCAATATTGACAGGACCATATTATTATATACTTAATTTTATTTATACAGATAGCTTTTTTACCAGCCACTTTTTTGAACATTTTTTGGTAAATTAACTTGTTGTATAGTTCTGTGAAAGTCAACCTAATGAACATTAAGAGTTTTAGACAAAGCAGATGTCTTCAGCAAAATAAAACATGCCAGTAGCAGGTAGGTGCTATCATTCATATAATTAAATGTATTATTTCATCTAACATTAAGGTGTACGATAGTATAACCTTTAAGTTTAAGCGATCGTCATGTGCGTCTGTTATGAACATTTTTTTGTCCGGCCTTCCGTCCGTCTGTCACCAAGTTTTCTCGAAAACCAAAAGGAATTTTAAAATTCTTTTGTCGCCAAACCATTACATATGACCAAAGAAACAAAGGTTGTTGTATTTCAACCGTCTACGTCAACGGAAACAGTTAGCGAGCGCTACGATTTGAAAATTTCAACAAACACGTATATACGTATGATTCATGTTTTAAGGTATTTTTTGACCAAAAGACCGAATCTGACCTCAGAATTTGAAAATTTCCATCGGTTTGCCAGAAAATGGCGGTTTAAAAAAATTGAAAGAACTACAGAATTACAAGGAATTCTCAAATTGTGTTTTCATTAAAAATGAAATAAAGGTCTTTCCAATATTTTCATTTAATAGCATAACTATCGTACACCTTACGCACAGCGCTTACAACGGTTTATCAATTGTATCTATATTTCATAGAACTCTATTTTGTTTAAGAATCCTACTTTGTCTGCCTTTAGCAAGGCATTATGAAATAATTTATACATATGCTGATGAAAATTGCAAAAAATAGCATTAAAATCAGCATAAAAACTGGTCTGAATGTATATTATGGATCGTCCTATCTCGTTCTGCAGTATAAAATGTTATCTGCTTAGGTCTACGATTCTACCAAGTCTATAAAAGCCATTGTAAGCTATTGAGTAACTGTTCACTTCCGTTCTGACATTTGAGCATTTATCGAACCAGAGTCACGCTCGCTGCCGCTGCATTGTTTGTATTCCTCTTGCATTTTTACATACATTATTATCCCTGCCGGCATCTATCTGTAATTTTGTACGTAATAACCTGAGACGTTAATAATACTCGCAGCATATAGCCGCTACAAAGCAATACACATATGACACACGTATTTTAGAATCCGAGGCACGTTTTTGAGAGACTAAAATTTAATCGTTGTGTGTGTGTTTCACACTTGAGTGACCTTCCTTGTGAGTATTGAATTTCTGAGAAGACTGTTTGTTTTTGGGCTAACTTGCTAAAGTGAACTTTGCAAATTTGGTACATAATTTGCACGTCATGATACAAACCAGTAGAAATACAGCAGATAGGAGTATGTTTACGATAACTTGTTTCAAAGCGAGAAAATAAGAGAGAATGCTCATTACTGCTTTTCAATTTGACCAGTACGCTTTATCTTATTGTGTAAGCTGAAGTATTTGTGCGTGGTATGAGAACACCCACAACAGCTTCAAACCGCGCTTTCACTCTAATTTTTCACATATTGTGGGCAAGTGATCCTGTTTGCGGTAACTCAAGTGACAAGTTAATTCTTCTCTTAAGAACAACAGTTACCAAACATTGAGAATATCGAGGATTGTTGGCAGTGTCTTATTTATTTTACTGACATACCAGTGATACGACATCTTAAAAATTTCTCGATTTCCTCTCCACTAGCTAAAAAGTATACACGTAAGGCATCAATTCTGTAGTGTACGCATCCTGGAGTCTACCGTATTTGATTTCAAGTAAGTAAAAGTAGCATTTTTATTTTTTATGTTCATTGCTTGGCAGAAGGTACAAACAAATTGCCTTCATGAGTTGCCTAACTAAGGTATATACTTTGCTTAACCATTAATGTTTTCCACGATTAGTGTCCTTGACTTTGAAACTATGAAAATACTAGATTTATTTGTAATCTATGGATAATTGCCTTCATCGCCAAGCAACTTGTTAAAGTAAATTAAGGAAAGCAAAAAATTTCTCAAGTAAAACATCAGAGCTAATTTGTTCGTAAGGATTAGGAACTATTACTACGACAGAAGAAAATTTATACATACGTACACGTATGTATGTATATTTGCATGGATGTTCAGTCAAAGTAGATCGGCTGCATGAACCTCTGTCCAATTTATTTAGGAACTGCTGTCTAGTATCTTATCATTTCCTGTTTCCTTGTTAACCAGTGATATGTATATTTGGATATTCTATATTTATTCAAAGCTCAGGCTGTGTAATATACCTTACATATATTGTGCAAATACAACATTTGCCCAAAATTACAACTTTCATATTCAGCTAAAAAAAACTAAGCCAAAAAGCTTATTACTGCGAGCATATATATCATCATCATAATATACGAAAAGGAAATTTATGAAAATCGATGGAAGGTTGGAATATTATGGCAGCAGTGACACACAACGCTCCCGTGAAACAGGAAAAGGGAGTCTGATAAATTTACTTGTACTACTTTTTTTTTTACAACCAAACACAGTTTTGGTCTATTTATTTTTAAAAACCCAGCTCTCATAAATAGAAAATTCTGAATGCTAAAAAGTATTATGTCGTTGTGTCTCAACAGTTTGAAATAATATGCCCCAAAATCGTGTAAATAGATGGGTTGAGCAACTGGTTGTATTGTGGGAGTGTGAGTTTTGTCTGAATATTAATACAATAATTTTTTTTCGCGACACATACGTACCATGTCTTGTCATAACTAGGTATTGACAATTTTAATTATGCAACATTTTGAAAAGAGTGCTGACAAACGCGATTTAAGATTATCCATCTAGTTGTTTTTGTAAAGAAAGATGGATGATGGCAGAAGAATGAGTTAATTTTCTTTCTACGGCAGTATTACCTCTATAAATTGTGACACTTAACTATGTACACAGAATAGGCGTACATACATACATAGCATAAAGCACACACAACTATATATAGTAGGTGTAACTTACCGATCGTCTCCGCAACAGACACATGACCTGCATTTTCCCAAAACGTACGTCGACGATTCAGGTGACCTAATCAAGTACCCAAAGTAGCTTTACATTCATATCAGTTATAACTGCCATGTAACTCTACCTGGAATGTTGCAAACGACATGAAGTATGCAGTTTGTATTAAAATATGTTTTCATATCAGTCAACATGTAATAATAAAAAGGAAATAAAGTTGCTTTCAGTTCAGTTAGGCGGTATGCACATTGACAAGATGATGATGATGATGTTTACTTCATTTAATTGAAGATATGGGGGTCTGTTACAGGGACGATCGGCAAATGGGAATACACCAGTGTAGCACATTCAGTTAGGTGGTGCAACTGGTTTCTTTCAGTTTTGGCCCTAGTTGAACAATACCATCAATACTTACTGTCTGAAAACTTTGTGTTGATGGAAAGGTAGCCCATTAAATTATCTGTACAAAGTTCATGAAACCATAAAAGCAGCGACCCTTGTTACTGCCACACCACCACCAGTGTGTTTTGCTCGTCATCAAACAGCAACTCACTTTTTATACCTGTTTTTCCGTACTGACGGAGTTAAGCAAAAAATATGTATTTTGATTATTTCACAAATGGTAGTACTAAGCTGCTTACAATTGTTCATATATTATTCTCTTTCATTTTGCGTTTCTATTTCATATTATTATATTCCCAGAAGAAAATTAATTTCTAGTCTTTTCCTGTCCTTCCTTTCCAACATAATAAAGTCATTGTAAATTTTCAAATACGTAGCTGAATAACTAACATTTTAAAAAATATTGCTCATTGTTGCTGCTAAATTTCTCAGTGTTATTGTTATATATTGACATCCTTGGCATGTAAGCTAAACGTAATTCGTCACTTGCCATAGTTTAAGAAAAATGAACACAAAATTGGCTGAAAATCTCCAAAATTCCAGCCCTTGGCCACTGCACCGTCATGACAAATCAGTCAAAAAGTTTGCCATAGATTTATCGTACTGACAGACAGACGGACATTGCTAAATCAATACTAGCTGTTGCTTTGTTCAGCTCCGCAGTGAAAGAAAAGAGAAAATAAGACAAAAAGAAACTACTACTATTAACTTGATCATCACGAGGAAGGCAGCACACGACATGATAAACTACTGCTTCTTAATACGTTTTTTCCCTTGTATGTAATAATAATAATAATAAACTTCAAGGAAACAATAAAAAGTAAGGTAAACTAATAATCCAGCAGCCCAGTTGACCAACCGAGTATCAACACGTAGCGAAAAAAGTTACTACAACTTGACTGACTACTTGTAGAAAAATAACCAATAATACACTGATTATTTTCCCCACGTTCACCTCACAATAAAAGCAGCGCAAAGAATATGTATATATATATGTGTGTGTGTGTGTGTGTGTGGCACATGCTTTAGTTTTTGGGTGACTTTTTGCAAGCTCTTTATTACTATTAACGTAGCGTAAGTAATAGTGGCATCCAGGTAGGTGGATGAGTGGGTGGCTACATATTTGAGTAAAAGCACTAGCAAACTTCAACGTCCAGTCATAAAATTGACAATCAGTAATAATAAATGTCAAGGAATTGACTGCAAACTACGAGTTTTGTATTGTCGTACAAAGTACAATACAACTGCTGCTGCTACTACTATTTTACCGACTGTAGATATTTCTCTACAATTTTTGATTAATGCAGATTTTATTATTACCACTGCTCCTTATTACTATTTCAGTAATAATAACAACGTACATATCAGCATATTACGTATGCACGCTGTAGGTAGTATTGAGCCGGCTCAGTCACTCAGAGAAAGAGAGAGAGAGGAACAGAAGACTGCTCTTTTTCTTACGTAACTAATAAATAACTGCTACTATACTTATGTATATTGAGTTGCTTGCATGTTTCTGTCGAAACTTGAGTTTTTCTCAGAGAGCTCTGACAAACAATGTAATTTCTCCGTTTGGACACATACATACATAATAAAGTAAAACTGTAGACAAGAAAATTACATACTTGAAAAGGTAATGAACAGAGAAGCACAACTTGTACATATATTTTCCCGAGTATGGATGAAGGAGAGAGAGAGAAAGAGAGAGAGGGGCTTGAAAGGCACACACATAATATATATTTTTTTCGATTTTCCAGGTCGACGTCGTAGTAGAAAATGAAAACGTTTTTTATAGAAAAGTCGTCGTCGTTGTCGTCGTCGTCTTGTCGTCATATCGGTATCAGCAATCGCCAATTTAATTACATGCTGAAGACGAAGAACATCAGAAGCCTAAACGTGAAAATAATATGCTTACTTTTAATAATGCTTCTGCTCTGCTGCTGCTGCTGCTGCTGCTACTACTCCCCCGTACTAAACTGTAAAGAGGCAAAACTGTTTTTTAACAAAAAAAAAGAAAAAAGAGCAGACGTCAGCGAAACAATAAGAACGACAGGAATAAAATGAATAGCTTCAAACTAGGTCGTGGTCGGTCGTTGTTGGCAAAAAAAATATACTCTTGGTCTAGTAGTAGCTGAAAGAGAAAAGTTTTTAAAATCATAACTATAATGTTATTGTGAAGTAGTAGTAGTAGTACCCTTTTTCTTTGCAGATTGCAGACAGGAAGTAGCGTAAATATTAGAACAGCAGCAGGGGCAACAACAGCAACAACATCATGTTCAATTTATGATGCCACATAATAAAGTGTACTTACAACAAACTATTTTTTTCATTGCTATTTTAAGCTTCTCTCTGCCGACGAAAATAAAATGAGTATCACTCTACCCCAAAAATAACAACTTTTCTTTCAAACTTTTATCTTCACCTTCCAGTAACAACCGGTTGAATTTGTTGCGAGCCTAGGAATTATTTATAATAGTATGCAATTATTGTTGTTAATTTACTATTATTATTACCATTACGACTTACAATTTGCAAATGGTTGACCGACAATGTGGTAGCAAAGTTTTTTGTCAAAAAGTTTGTTTTTTTTCTCAAAAAAAAACACACACACACACAAGTTTGTACAACTGCATCTCTTCTTTCTTGTACATGCAATAAGTTTTTAATGAGTTGTTTGACTATTATTGCTTTGAAAATATATAGGATTAAAGAAAAAGATAAATACTAAATAAAAGATAAGAGATCCTCAATTTATGTCAAGTAGTCAAAAACTTGGAAATGGAAATACTTGAATGTTGCATGACATGCATGCAGCATACATTTTTTTTGATCGTGACGATGATGGTGTCGGTGAGGTGAGTCACACAGAGTATCGGGTTCTTTAAAAATTGCAAAAATAGTTTTTTCCTAGAAAGCAGTCAAGAGGAAAAAGAAGGGAGGTCATAAAAAAGAGAAATGTTAAGAATGAACGAAAAAAAAACATGTTATTTCTTCGTCTAGTTGCTTCCGTACTGTACGGCTCACTAAGCATTTTTTTATTCAAAATAGTATATATAGAGAGAAACATAGATAAATAATGTGTAAAGTTTCCTCCTATTTCTACATTATTACAAGCATATTTTCATTTTATTTTCTGGCTACTGCTCCACCGAATTGAACGTGATGAACAGCGATGCTCCGGGAAAAAAAAGTAGGAAGAAAAATGAAACGGAATTCATAATTTAAGAAGGTACCCCATTTCTTAATTCCAACTTTTTCTTTCCATTTTCTTCCTGTGTACTTACAAGACACTTTAACCCCATCATCAACAGCAAAAAAAAAAGATGAAAAAAACGTGGCCCGTATTTTTTTTACATGTTATTAAAAATATAATAACATTGGCACACGGTGAGTGAGACAGAGAGAAAATATGAAAGTTGAAACATCAAATGACGACAATATGACATGGTTCATCGTCACTTTATTTTTATGAAGATGATATCAATGATGACGATAGACGGTCGTGTAAGGAGTTCATGTTAGCTTTTCATATATAAAAAAAGAACATGCTCGTGTTATTATGGATCATGGTTATAGTGGGATTCCTTTATAAATTTGGTTTGCCAGTCTGTCCGACCAATGATCGCATCCGACACCCTTTGTCCAATTAACGTGGAACTTGCTATGCAGCTTCTACTACTACTGATACGGTCTATACGTCATTTGATTTTCACCCCAGTTCTCAACCCCTGAGGATTCTGTAGCCAAATACCAATATCCCTTTAATGACATTTGCAATGCAATCTACTAGTTTTATCTTATCATTGCTCTCTCACTCTCTCTCTCTCTCTCTCCCCACTCAACTGAACAAGCTTTCTTTCCTCTAAAACCAGTTGATGTAAAAACTTTTGATTGACAAGAAAATTTAATAATAAGAACACCATCATATATATACACGGTCGTGTTGATGTAAAGGGCGAGGGAAAGGATTAAAAACAGGGCACAAATGTGTGCTACTACATCTACAATTACATTCCATACTTTTATACGCGTCAATCTGCATAACGTAGGCATGTAATAGACGTAATAAAATGTCAGAGCATGCATGTTGCGCTCAGATTCTTTCCAAGCGGTGTTGTTATTAGGAAAGATGAAGATAATATAAAAGGTGGAAAAAAATAGGCGCGCGGGTAGCAAAAAAAAGAGAAACAAAAAGGGGGCCAGAGAGGCAAATAATAAATGTGTCGGTATTTATTTATCTATGCATGCATCAGCAGTACACTTTTGACACAAAAATGTCAGCAGCATAGATAGATGTACCACTTCATGTACGAGAAACATTTCTTTTTTTCTCTGTGTTCTTTTTCGACTTCTCGTTCCAGTTGGATAAGTAAACGAATGGGAAGAAGGGATATTTAAAAAAATAGATCTGTTTTTTTTCCTGAGGATAGTATTGAGAACGTGATTGTGAGGAAATGTAGCGTGTACCGTAGAAGATGAGGAAGCGATTTTTATGATAATAAATATAAAGATGATTGCAAGTCTACTTGCATTATAGGTATGATGGAATTTGTAAAATGGGAAGATGAAAGAGTCAGTTGACGTTGCTTGCGTTGTTGCTTCCACACAACCCCATCTCTTTCTCTCTCTCTCTCCTGTCTTTTGCACATCACATATCTGTGCTGTTTGGTTTGTGTGTGTGGACAGGGCCGACACGTTTCATAATAAACATATACTTTGACGATGAGAAAGAAAAATAAAGCGTAAAAACATAGGTACACTTGCACGGCAGCAGCAGCAGCAGCAGCTATATTTATGCACATCATACCTACTTGAGTACGTGATAGAGCAAGGAAATGTAACTAGTGGCACTTTTCCCCTTTTCACATTTCCTCTTTCTTTCTTTCTTTCTCTCTCTTTCTCTCTCCCTCCATCCATCTATATATATCCACTTACTTTTATTGTGGCATGCATGCTATCGTCAGTAAAAATAATAATTTGATAAGAAGAAGTAGAGGAATAGTTTTTTTTTAAAAAAACAAAAAGTGTTGTAAAAGCTGGTGGCACGGTTAATGCGAGATATTATTGCAAAAAAGTAGTAATGTAACCAAAAAAAATGTGCATTGTCTTTGTTTCTGATAGCGCTTGCGTTTCCATACCCATTATTATTATTATTATTATCCAGGAAACTTGCACTGACAATATTCTGCTCAAAGAAAAAAAAAATTCAGCCTTTTTCCCGTTCAGTCCAGAAGAATAGACGAGTGCAAACCTGGAGAAGAAGAAGAGAGAGAGAGATAGGTGGGAAATGTGTGCGAAAAGTATATCTCTCCTTCTTTCAAGTTTCTTCTCACCAAACAACCCAGCAAAGAAAGTAAAGTTGGGCTGCAAGCGTGAGGAAAAGGAGAAGAGAGAAAAAAAATATATAAGAAAAAGAAGAAGAGAATCAGGGGAATATGGACAACTAACGTGAGCAACAGCAAGTTTATTTTTTTAGAGGCCAGAGCAGTATACAAGTTTGTTCCGCGGAGAAGCATGCACATAAAGACAAAAATACACGTACCTACTATATAGCATTTTGTAGACCAGTGGTATCCCTCCATTTTCCATATGCACGTAAGATAAGCATATATGCCCACAGAAAACTGTTCAGTTTCTGCAAAACAGAGAAAAGTATGTGCTGACTATCCTTACCGAGAAAACTGGATATCCATCTAGAAAGCGTTCACGTCTACATAAACACTCATATATATAGTCCATCCAGCCCTACTGCTTCTGCCGTTTTATTCATTATATGGGACAGCCAGTCACACATACACAAGCAGTTAGAGAGAGATAGAGAGAGAGAGAGAGAGAGAGAGAGCGTGTCTGTGACAAATATATAGATACACTGAAGAAGCCCACATACACACACACACACACACAGCCATTCTGCCGTTCTCTCTGCTTTGCTGCTTATCCACTTTCTAGCACCACCATTACCACTTTTCTTTATAACTTTGTAAAAAGAAAAGCTACACAGAGAAAGCAGAAGAGAAAAGTCGAGGGAAAGTACTGCAGCTGCGGCTATCGCAACGTTGTTGCGCGCTTTCTCTCTCTCTCCCTTTCTCTTTCCTTCTCTCTTTCTTTAGTCAGCTTCTACTTGCACAAGATTTGCCTACAAAAAATCCAGCAGTTTTCCCTACTCCTTTTACTCGTTCATGCTTGCTGGAGCTATCCACAACGAAAGGTTTTTTCGCTGGTGCTGGTGCTCTGGAACGGAATAAAGAAGGCTTGCAAACTCGCTTCCTGTCTCAGATTTTCCTGAGTAGTAGTTAGCCATCCATGGCTGCTACTGGTGCTTTCATGTGTGCTGCTGCTGCTCCTCCTACCTTTACTTTCTGAATAATATCTACTACGACTACTACAACGACCACCACTGTTTTTTGTGCAAACAAGCAACGAGTGTTTTTTTCTTACTCTTCTTTAACAAAAAAGAAATAAAGACAAAAAAATAATAATAAAATACTTGTAGAGCGTGCAGCATCCTTCCTTGTCTTTCCTTTTTCCATCGTAAATATATTCGTCTTCATCAACATCACAGTCGTTTACGCTAATTTTATTTAACCGAAGCGCGTCGCCCCTAAAATACTTTTGTGAATACTCCATTCCTTCAAAACTTTTTCTCTGCGTTCCCCGTAATAAATATTCATTACCTTCTCTTCATTTTTTTCCATTTCCTTGAAAAGCAACCAAATTAAGGAAACAAATATTAATTAACAGTTGGTAAGAAACATTATAACATACTTGCTGTGCGAAAAAAAAGTTGTTCCATTTCTGCAGTTGGCAAAAAAAGTACACAAAAAAGACAAAAAAAATTTTTGCAACGAAGCATATCACAATTTCTTTCACTTAAAACTCTAATTTAAATATATATACATATATATATATATATCTACATACAAACTTACTCATTCCACGTTCACTTCATATTTCAATAAAAAAGAAAGAAAGAAGCAACACGACAAAATTGCCCTCTGCATCTGGATATCAAGTTACTACACTAAAGAGATTCGGATTTTAAATCAGGTAATGGAATACACTGTTTTGTTCTATTTATTTATTTATCTGGGTTTCTTTACAGCATTCCCCCGTCAGCGGCACCAGAAGAATAACGGGTATTATGGAATTAATTAGATGGCGAAATAGCTTTCCTCTCTTTTTCTCTGCTTGCTTTTTGGAGGAGGGTAAAAGAGAGAGAGAGAGAGAGAGAGAGAGAGAAAGAGTGAGAAAAAAGGTAAAGTGGCGTGGTTGCTCTGATGGCATTGCATAATAGCCAGGAAAAAAATGAAAAGAAGGACGACTAATAAAAGTACACGGTTTCTTTTCGTTTTTTTTACTGCTATCCCCTCAGCTCCACTGTTCCACTGCTCCTCTTCTTCTTTCTTCTTCTTCCTCCTATCTCCCAACCCTTTTTACTCTTTTATGGCAATACTACTACTCTGCATCTTTATTATTACTTTCAGTTTGCTGATTCTGTAATGCATAGTGCTAACCTGGGCCTTGCTCTTCCCTTGGCCCTCTTCTCTGTTTTCACCTTCTAATCCGTTTTTCTCAGTCCCACAGGACCGTCCAAATCAGGTTGATCCCACACCGTGCATGCCATGCCCACCACCACCACACCCCCACAACACCACTCTTTTCTTCTTTATCTTTCGCTTTCTCTCTCTCTCTCTCTCTCACACACGCTTACACAAAATGTTATAGATAAAAAAGGTTCAAAATAAAGTCATGTAAAGAAGAGAGCCCTTTTTTTAAACAGAAAATATCCTTCAGCATCGGGCTATGGTTTATACGAAAGAGCAAATAAGAAGAAAATGCTCTGATTTTGATGGAATTCTTTTCTTTTGGATAATTTCCTGTTTAGTAGAGCCTTTCAATTTTTTTTATCAAAAGAGGATCGACAGTCGTAGCGGTAGTGGTAAAGAAAGGAGAAAAGGAAAGAGGAAAAGCAATTTTAGATTAGCAAACAAGCTCATTTGTGTTAGCTAACTAGCAAGTCCAGTAACACTACCTGTTGTTGTTACTTTTTAATTATTATATGCTTTTCCCTACTACTACTACTACTTGTATGACTGCTCTTTCAATATCCCTTACAATTAATTAATTAATTAACCATGACAAATTGCAATTTGGCCTGACTATTTCTTCATAATGGATCACACTCTATATTTTTTTATTTCTGCACAATCTGTACGCTAGAGAGCAAGAAAAAGAAAAGAAAAATTCGTCAAGAACAATAATAACAAGCTTATCTACAGATTCACATACACATGCATGCAGGAGAAACGCACACGAGTATTGCTAGTGCCGGAAGCAAAGTTTGCTTATATGACGACGAACGAATAAAGCAAGTATAACACATTGGAGGAAAAAAAATTCATGAACAGTTAATGGATTACATTTACTCGCAGAAAAAAAGACTGTTTGTCTACCTGTCACACTACTATAGTAACACCGAGCAGTGTGTGTGCTTGTCTAAAAGTAAAGTAGAATGGAAAGCAAGTCTTTTTGTTGGAATACATAATAACAGGTAATGCCTAAACTGTAAGCAGCATACCTATACATAGATACAACGGGACAAATGAGTTTAGTTGACAGTACAAGGTTTTATTCGATCAACATCACCTCTTGCAAAATAATCCTACCACTGCTGCTGCTGCTGCCACCGCCGCCGCCACCACCACCACCACCTCCCTACCACAAGTTCCTCTCTCTCTTTTCCTACATGTTTCCTCCATGTTGTTGCGCTGTATATTATTTAAAGAGATGGATGGATGGTCGCAGGTGGGCATTTTTTGGAGGATACATGGATAAATTTTCGCCTTTGTGTCCCTTGCTGCTTTTCAGGTTTTCACTGGTGAGCAGAGAGAGAGAGGGAGGGAGGGAGATAAAGATGGGTTTGTTTAACGGCAGAGCATTTGTAATTTTTTGTCCTTCACTTGCTTTGTTATCCTCCTCCTGCAAAGCCGTTCTTTCTCCTTTACTAAGCTAATTTTGAACGAAACTTGAAATAATTAGCTGGAAATATAAAAATACGCACTCTCCGGTAAGAAGAGAAGAAGGGACAGGAAAAAAATGAGGACAGCAGATGATAATAATAATGATGATGGAAGTCTCGGTGGGAGTTTGCTCTGTTAATAGAGGAGAGTCATGTACAAAAATGAATATACTAGGTAGGTAGTAGTCGTCGTCTTTGCACAAGGGAGGATACATATATCTGTATGCAGCGACACGAAATAATAAGCATTATCGTCATCAGTGTAACGGTAATGATGAACATGATCATGGTCGTGATAATCTATAAATGCTGCTCGATGTGAGGCAACGTCTTTCGGCAGGATAACGATGAGAGTAATGAGGAGTGGTAGTGGGGGAACAAGCAATCTTTCTATACATCAGCCCATACGACAACAAGTGAAACACGAGACGAGCTAAGTAAGCTAATTATGATTTCCAAAGAGTCAACAATGAGAAGAGTAAAGGTTAGCTGTTGCCTCACTCAATCTCCTTCTTCTACCCAGCCCATCTCACTTTCTTCTCTGTGGACATCGGCACACACACACATACAGATAGATACACACACACACGGCTCATCAAAAGAATACTGTCCCTATCTAGCCATCATCATCAATCCGTCTTTACAATAAGTTTTGAGTGAGGAATAGGAGGGCGAGATGGGAAACACAAAAGAAGAGCTGAAATTCTGGTGAAAGTATTAAAACGTAGGACTTTCTCTCCTCTTTCCCAGCTGGTTCGTGATGGGAATTTTTCACGAGGAGAGGGACTAGCAGCAGCAGCAGCAGCAAGTTTTGCAAGCAAACCAGTGATGCATGCGTGTAGATTGTAGATATAGAACTTTTCAACTGACTCACAATGTGTAGAGTTTGATGCAAGAGAAAGAGAAAGCAAAAGAAAGCAGGCAGGCATTCCACTAAAAAACAGTTTTTATAAACCCGCCCGCCCGCTCTTTTCCCGTCACACACACACACACACATTTCGTCAGTGCACAAAATGTAATGTTATTCTTTCTCCTCGTAACATCGTCGCTGCAAAAATCAATACCCATCACACACTCATCTCGTTGGTCTCCAATTAACCGTCTTTCCTTCAAACAATATTATTACGTCTAAAAATAGGAATACAGAGAAACAGCTCGTGTTTTGAAATACTTTTTTCTAAAAAATTTATCTAGAAAAAGCTTTCTTCTGTTCTAACAATTACAGTCTCTTCTGAAGAGAGCCAAGTACAAAAACGTCAGAGTATACTTTTTATAAACAAAATGTTTAAAACATATTTTTTTAAACATTCACTGTTTACCTTTGTTACATAATTTTGAAAAAAATATGTAACAAATGCACAATGCACACAACTATTAGATACTTATTATTATTATTATTATTACTTTCGTTCTTCTTCCATTTTTTTTCATTTTGCCATGCACAAGATAAGCAAGAT
Source organism: Sinhomidia bicolor (assembly GCA_027743785.1). Taxonomy (NCBI): domain Eukaryota; kingdom Metazoa; phylum Arthropoda; class Collembola; order Entomobryomorpha; family Entomobryidae; genus Sinhomidia; species Sinhomidia bicolor. The sequence goes on from JAHZMT010003344.1 coordinate 15,791, forward strand.
AAGTTTCCTGCTTTTTCCCCTCTGCCAGAACTTGCCATAAATTTTACATTGCAATGCCAACGTACTACTATTATTATAGGTAGTCACTCAGAGCAGAAAAAAAGAGACGTGACGTAGCGCAAAAGCTAGTGGAAACGATATTTTTCAGTGAAAAATAAATAAATTTCAGGTTGTTTGGGTAGAGAGCAATGGCAACATAAATGGCAGCAATAATGCCAACATAATGTTTCTTTACTTTAGCAATACCATATTTTCTGCTTCTTATGCGCCTTGTTTATTGCCTCAAAGAAAGAAAAGTAATGGTGTATATATGCACTGCAGCAAGTAAGTACACCATGCCACATCATCATCATCATCAATGCCATTAAAGGGTGGATGAGTTGTGGTGCGTTCATTTGATTAATATTACTCTTGCCAGAGAGAGAGTGCAATCTACAAACAGTCAAAATTGTACACGTATTGGTGTACCCTGCTGCCTCCCCGCAAAAACACAAAGTGGAAGCCGCAGCAACGGCAACACTTTGTTTCCGCTCTGTCGTTTGTGTGTGTGTGTTGGTGTATGTAAATATGCAAAGGAAAAACGGGCCATATAGTCAGTCAGTCAGTCGGCAGACGTGTCAAGGGAAATTATTGGTAAATGTCGTCTTTTACCACCGCCACGATAACAATAACTACTCGCATTTAATGTAATAGTGACTGCCGCGATAAATGTATTTATAACATGGTTTTGGAGGTTCCGACCAAGCTATAGGTGGCATGAGCATTATCTGTAGGTTTCAGCTCTCCGGCGAACTAGACAAGGCTAGGTCTCGCTCACTCGAGCTCAGTTTTCCCGTGTTTTCGTTGAAAAAAAAAATATACATACAGACTGCTACTTTTGTCCGCCTGTTTGCGCAACAAATCAAGTAGTGGGATAGCTATAATTACAGTGAGAGACAGAGAGAGAGAGAGAGAGAGAGACCCCTTTGACTCACTGGCAAAGTGTAAAAAGAAACAAGATTATTACTGGCACTACACCACCACTTTGCATGTGCTCCTACTGAATTGAAGGTGACAAGATGAAAGTAGAGCTAGTGAAATGCTTGCTTCTTCAGCTGCTGCTGGCTTGACTAACAATACTAATGACAAAATAACAAGAGGCCAGAGCAAGAGAGGAACTAGAAAGGGGGAAAGCGAGAGAAAGAGAGAAACATTGTTCCGCCTCTTAGTTGTCATCCAGTACTGCACCACCAAGGTAAACAGCATAAATCACTATTATTATTTGCTTGAATGTAGCACACACGCTGCATGCTGCTGGTAATTTTATACATCTGCTATTTAAAAACAACACCAATAAATTTTAATTATTTAATTTGCTCGTAATGATAGAGTTGTCTTGTTGCTTGTTAGCTTTAAAAACTACATGCAGATATACGCCCATCAAACATGCACCTCTTCCTTTTGTAGCACTTTTTTTCCTGCATTTTAACAGGGTTTATTGCATAACTGCATCGTTAGACACGACGACAGCTACACTTTATTATTATCATTATTATGATCATCTTACTACACATTTATAATATGTGGTATATCCAGCTTTCTAAATAATCAACCAAGCTTTGCAAAAGAAAAACT
>JAHZMT010003345.1:0-31437 GCA_027743785.1 Sinhomidia bicolor
CATTCGTGTGCATGAAAATCCATTATCTTTAGGGGAGACGGGAGCAGAAGGCGGGGCTCTAGTTGATAAAAATCTCGAACTGTGTAGTGCAGATGAGGAGGAACTGGCTTCACGAGGTGTATCAATATCACAAGATGAGAAGGAAATTGAAGCTCTCGTGGTAAAATAAACTACACGGACAAAAGTATATATATAAGAAACAATGATTAATACATGTATGATTATGTGTTCTTATAATTACAAATTACGTGATTTATTATTGTTAGGAATCATGGATTTCTGAGGAAGACGATACAGTTTGCAAAAAATGCGGTAATAGATTCTGCGGTAAGACAAATGTCAAGCGACATATCCGAGAGGTACATCTGAAATTACCTGCAAGCAAAACCAACACAGGCAGGGTGGCTTGTCAAGAATGCAATAAAACGTTTGTAAATAACTCCATTTATAACTCTCACATGCGGAACATTCATCTCCAACCCGAACCGACAATTGAATGTCCAAGGTGCGGGCGAAAATTTAAGGAAATGAAAGGCGTGAGGCGCCATTTAAAAGATGTACATCAAGTGATACTGGATACCAGTAAAACCACAGCACCTCAGACCGCTGCCTCCTCAAGCAATGTAGACAGTCACAGCAAGACTGTAGTAACAGTACAGAATCGTGGTGATGATAAGGATAATAAGGGCGAGGAAGATCAAATATTCTCTTGTTCCAAATGCAAAATTCAGTTTGTATCTTTGGACGGGCTCAACAGACACAACAAGAATGTTCATCTAATTACTACACCTAGGACACCTACTCCGACTCTCCTCAAAAAAGAGTTGTTGGAGTGCCCAGAATGTGGAAAGAAGTTTTCAAGCAAGAATGGACTATCAGGCCATATAGTTGTTCATCAAAAAGCTAGTTTGGAACCTTATGTAAAAACCATGCTAAGAACTGTTTTTGGTGTGATCTGTAACAGCAAGTTGACTTGTAGGTTATGTGGAGAATCAGTTCAGAACTCCATTGAAGGAAGGTTACACGTGTACATTAAGCACCCAGAAAAATTTAGCGAGCTGGTGACTAAAGAAGCAACGTCAACGAAAGGTTTCTCGCAGTGTATGTATTGCGAACAAAAGCTGTCTTTAGAATCTATGATATCTCATATTGAATCCAACCACCCAGACAAGTATATTCCAACTTGTACTCAATGTGGACATAAGGAACTTAAGGAACGGGATTTAAATCTTCATTATAAGCAGTTTCACCCAGAGGTATAAAAAATTCAACATTATTTGCCTATTCATCTAAAACGTAGAATTCAATAAACGCTAATTATTTCTTTGTAGGTTTCAAGATATAACTGCGACGTATGCAAACGCAAATTCAATCAAAGACGGAATCTAGTACATCATATAAAGAGTGAACATTCTGTAAGTTCAGTTCAGTGTCCTTATTGCCCAGAGAAGCACGTTAAAGTAAAGCTGCATGTAACTGTAAAACATCCTGAAAAGGCGGAAGAGTATACACAAATGAGACAAGCTGCCATCAGGGAAGAACAAGTGGCGAGAAAACGTTTTAATCAGTTTTTAGAGAAGGGAACTATTCCACCAGAAAGAGCAAGTTATGATAGAAGTAGTAAAGAAAAACAAAAACGGAGAAAAAGTGATTTCTTTTCTGGAGACAGTGAACAGGCTGAGAACCAGCATATAATCGATAACAGTGATAATGATGTGGATTATGATGAAGACAGTGAAATTTTCGATATAAAACCTAACGTTTGTAGTCTGAGGACCAGCATATAATCGATAACAGTGATAATGATGTGGATTATGATGAAGACAGTGAAATTTTCGATATAAAACCTAACGTTTGTTTTGTAAAGGAAACTTCGAAGGTCATCGTACCAGAATTATATGCTTTGCAAAAAGATACAGCTACTCCACACAGAATTGACGTTCATCGTCTGCCCCCAAGATCGCCTCCTCCCCCAGATGAGATTGAGATTGCGGAAGAGGAGATTACTGATAATAACGGCAAATACAATCAAACTGATAATGATGAGGATGTTAAACCGGATGTGAACAAGTTAGAAGGTTGTATTATAGTCAACCCAACTACTGTTGACACTTCTAATAGTCCGCAACAACCTCTAAAGAAGACATTGACCCTCTGTTTAGAAAGACTGACTGATGATCAAATAGCTCAGTGGATCCCTTCATCTTGTCATACACCACTTCTACCCCCAGCGACACCCCCGTCGACATCCAGTTCGGCTTACAATGATTTACCTGTGAAAAATGTGAAAATTAATTTATCTGGAAAGCAAGTGGCATCACATAGCTCCCATACTTCACGAAGAGGTCGCAAGCGTCGACGAAGGTAATAAAATAAAAATCATACATACCTACATGTACGTGAATTGTAACAGGTAATAAAATGATGTGTTGCTGTAAAGCGTTTTGATACTGTTTTTTATTACTTTATTTTATCAACTGAATAATAATAATCTTATGAATGTTCAACTGTACTTAATTATAACAATAATATACATCTCATTTTTTTGTTCTAGTTTCATTCATTCGTACTATCAATCATGTAACACGAGTTATGATGATGATTATGATAGCTCCCAGTCTTCAGTAAATTGTCATTCATAATATTTCAGATAATATAGTATTGATTCTCTCGTTACAAATACATACATATAATAATATTCCATCATATAAATGCAGCATTATTGATTTTTCATTACAAAATGTTTTAACAGTCATCAAAATTTTTTACGCATGTAATGTAACTAGCTACAAACAAAATTCATTAAAACTTTATAAAGTTATACAGTAATAATTGTACATACCTACCTATTTTTAAAGTTCACTTCATACATAACAGTTTACGAATTATTATTATAAGGAAGAGGCATATAACAACAGTACATTACTGTCTTCGTCATATATATAATGGTATATTTTGTGCACATTTTCAAATTTATCAAAAATGTGTCAAAGTCATTTTTGTGTTTCATTAAAACAAAATTAACTGTATTTAGATAAAACTGCTGCAGTTACGTATAAAATAGCTACAATTTATAACAAGTCATGAAGTCTTTAAAATTACTTAAAAATGTGAAGTGCACACGGTTTAGAGCTGTTAGTATTCGTTTATGATACAAGTCAAAGTATCTTCTATATACTAATAAGTATACTAATAAGTGAAGTGATGTTACAATTATTGAAATTCTGACAGTGACGAGTGTCGCTTTTGTATATTTCCTAACATACAAAGTATCAAGTCAAAACAATATAAAACTACTGTATTGTTGTGCTAGTGGCTAATCATATAAAAATGTTGATTCATTTTTGTCCATCAACATAATCTTTTAACAAAGAAGGTTTTCAACTCAAAATAATTGATGGTCCTTTAAAATTTATACAATTCATTCTTTTTTCTAGTAAACATTTTGATTTACATACATATAACCAAAGTTAATAATAACTTTATTAAATTCAATTAAAATTCAAAAACTAGAATATATTAATTATAATTTCACGAATTTTAAAGAGTACTACTGCTAAAATAAATACAACAATAATAATAATATGTAAAATATATTTACACACATACTTGTAAACTTCAAACAAAATTAGATACATAATCTAACTTTTATAATATAAACTAAACCATGTATTGATTTATTCCACCAGAGACCAATGTGCAGTAAAGGAGCAGAAATTCATGTAAACATTGCAAAAACTTAAACTGCCCCAAAAGAAACAAACTAAAATTTTAGTAAACAAAAGTAAATCGTTTCTTTTACATAAACTAGCATAACATAACATAACTGTACAATTAATTACATACAATATACAATTCGTAATAAAAAAAGATTTGTCAGTTGTGATAAATAATTTTATAAATGCCATTAACACCACGACACGTAGCAGGTAATGTCAAAAACCGGAAGAGAGTATAACAGGACTAACCATTTCATCTGCAAAAGATTCACTACAGTTTCTGGGGAACACAGCATGATTTTTTTATCTACCACTGTTCGAACTCTGAGAACAAGAAGCCATATGTGTTGGCCAATGTTCTTCCTGCCAAAAAGAAAAAGCAATGTGTTACAATTACAGCACCTAATACTAAACAACAAAGTTAATTTAATTTTATTATTATTTCTATCTCTTTTTGACTGATAAAATTTCTTACCTGACAAGGATAACCACAATATGAAGTATTCCAACAGCAATAGAACAGAGCTTCCCTCCCACAACTGGCGCACCATTGTTTCTTTTTTGTTTCCTCAATGGCCTTTTGCTTTTCAGCCTCCATTTGTCGTTTGACTTCTTGTAAGGCTCGTTTCCTGTCGTTTTCCATGGTCATGCGGAGCTCTCTCATGGCTATGTCTATAAATTTAAAAAAAGACATTATCGATAAGAAGGCAACTCACGCTTTCTGATCATTAGTAGCATTTTACAATTTTTGGTGTATTGACTTACCGTTGTTGTGCTTGATATCTGTAACTTCTTGCTTTAATTGCTTCTGTAATTTTTCTACCTCCACCTGCAGCCTGGAATTTTCTGCTTTGCCTTGTGTATTATTGCAAAATTCCACAATTTCTAATGTGATCTGCTCGACAGTTGATTTGACAAGATCACCCATAGTCTTGGTAAGGTTCTGCAGGTGCATGTTGACCGAGGGAGGGATGCTAACCATAAGATTTCTTCTTTGCTGGGCGGTTGCAAGCGATGCCCCACCACCGCTCGACTTGCCCTGTTTACTATTGACAATGGTAGTGCCTCCTCCTGTCTGCTGCTGCACGTTGATAATCCCAATACTGGGAGCAGATCCTGAGGCATTGGCGGCTTTCAAGGCGACAGCGACCTGCTGGGCCTGCCCTCCTTGAGCGCCATTAACGCTATCAAAAGTGGTAATTGGAACACCAGCAATTAGTGACGTAAGTGGGGTAACGGTAATGGTTCCACCTGGGAGTGTGATTGGACCTTGAACCGGATTCACCAAAGAGGACGAGTCAACGACGACAGCTTCTTTCGCTGCCTTCTGTTGTTGGACGTGATATTGTTGTTGCTGACCCCTCACGGGAAGCAGTGAAACTGGCCGCGTGCTGCCACCAGCTCCAGCTATTCTTATAGTCTGACCAGTCCTGGGGTTTAGAATGTGTTGTGGTCTAGCATTTCTCACCATTTGACGTAACTGCTGTCCGGTATACGCCCTTGGTTGTCCATTTACAGCAGTGTTTACTGGAAGTCTGGGTCGCACGGCGTTCATGGGAATGCCTTGTGGCACACTTCTTTGCTGTCCCCCTGGAATTAACCGTCTTTGTTGAGGAACATTTCTAGATACAACATTCAATTGATCGTCCTGGTCTGCCATTACACCACCTTCCACCGCTGATATGGATATGTCTTTGGAGAGATTAAAACGGTATCCGGGTTTCACCGAAGTGGGAATCGTCAGTTGTTCCATTAAAGTATTGTGAGCTGACTTGTTCAAATGTCTTCCGGGCATTGGTTCTGCTTCATCTACATCCATATCATCCTGTGGTTCCTCTTTTATTACTTTACTCGTTCTAAGAAGGCTTCCTCCTGATGAAGGAGTCTCCTTACTTTTCTTTGATAGTCCAAGCGCCTCCATAACAGCATCCGAGGGTTGCTCATCACTGACAGAGTCACCACCATTGTTACCATCTTCTGATGGAGTCGTTGTTTTAAGTGCACCTCGTGTCAAACGTTTTTCCAGTTGCGGAGTAGCCGAAGTTGGCGTCGCAGTTGACTCTGATGCTTCACCGGACCGACTCAGTCCCCTTGTGCTTCTACGTACAGCACCACCACCACCCAAGGCACTCGCTAGTATTTCGGAACCTTTAGGAAGAGACGGTTGAGTTACTGCTGTTGCTGAAGCAGTAGCAGAAACTGTAGTTGAAGATGTAGTGGCTGCTTCCTCTTCCTCAGTCTCGTCTTGTTCCCCCTTTTGTTCAGGTACATTCTCCTCCTCCTCCTCCTCAACGTCTTCATTGTCTTCACCTTTATTGCTATCTGGGGCCCGCGGGCCTGTCTGTTGCTGCCCTTCATCATTTGATTGGTCCTGATCGGATTCCCCCGATGGATTATTACTCTGTTGGGTAGAAGCTGCAGAAGAGCTTTTTCGTGTCAGTCTGGTAACTACTCTCCCGTCAACTGTAGGCGAATTGTCAGTGGAAATGTTAACAATTGTAGGATTGGTTTTCAAAGAGGAAATTCTGATGGTCATAGGACTTTTCTTTGTGGGCGGCGGCACCTTTACGCTGTTATTATTGTTGTTGTTATTATTATTATTTGGTTTGATTGTGGAGGTAGTAGCTGTGCAGGAAGAAGGGACTTTAGTAGTGGCACCTCCAACAGCTGCTGCACCCTGTTCTTGAGGAGTAAATTCAGGAAGCATTCGTCTTATTTGGTCTGTAGACAACTGTGGACCAATAGGTGTTTTTACAGATGCAAATACAACCGGTCCATGGACCTCCGTAAGTTTCTCCACATGAGCAGTGAGCTCTTCAATAGCAGCGAGTAGGGGGCCATTTTTCTTGGGTGGTGGAGCCGGCATTTCCTCAGAATACAGAAAGCAATCTTTTTTAGATACCCAAGCTCGGTCGTGCTGACCAAAGAAACGGACATCCACGTCGTTGTCTTTGATTTTCATTGCTTTTGCTGGCCAAAATGGAAACCCTTTTAGCTTTGCCCAGACAAGAATATGGGGGCGTCGACATGCCTCGACAAACCAAGAATCAGGCTTTTCATGAGCATTTGTATAGCATTCGGGGCACGTTTCAATCTCTGTCAATTCCTGCTTACAAACTTTGAGCAATCTCTTGGCAGCAAGTGTGTACTGGGACGAAGCCGAGTTGAAAACTATCGAGTTATGAACTAGCCACTGAGCATCTGCCAAAAAGCCTTCTGTGGAGCCATACAACCGTTTCCTGATGTTTTTCTCCAGCGTTTCAATGTCCATAGGATAGACAATGTAATCAAAGTAGTCTTCGGCGTCACTGGGATCAACTGGTTGGACAAATGGCTCGGACTAAGATATAGGCAAAGTGAAATTAGTTGAAATAAAAATAAAATAAAAAATTGCAAAACGAATTGAGTTCTGTGTCAACTTACCCCAGGAGTTTGTCTCATTCTCAAACAGATATTTTTTAAAAGTCCCAATAGTTGATCTAACGTCAACTGCTTCATCGCATCGGATCGAAACTCAAGCGTTTCTGCATTCATCACTACCACACATTCTGGACATATACATGTGGAGTCGTCTTGACTAATCTTGGCATTTGGGTAGTCCATGCTCATACATTTGACATGGTAGGATCTAGGGCACAATTTGCAGTTTACTTGGACGCTTTCTTTGTGACACACCCAACAGTACTTGTCATGCTTTTTGCCATCAAAGTCAACATTAGCCGCTGCCGCAGTAGAACTTCTACCAACTTTTCTTTTGGGGCCGTCCTCCGTCGAAGAATGTGAGAGTGTGCGCTTTCTAGTCTGAACTCCACTGGCAGCCATTACAGCAGCCGCGTTTTTCTTTACCTGTCCATCCGTGTTTTCTTCTTGTAAGTCCTCCATATTTTCCTCTTCTTCCTCTTCCTCCTCAACTGCACCAGGCCTTTCGCCATTTTCTTCCTCTTCCTCCTCACCTTCTTCCATTGCTTCTTCATCCCCTACACCATCTCCACCATGCGATTCTTCCAACTGTTCAGCTTCTTCGGCATCTCCATCATCCACGACCTCCTCTTCTCCTTCCAAATTGTCCTCAGTGGGTTGCCCCTCCACTTCATCCATACTACCAATGTTTTCTTCAATTTCGTCGTCGTCCCCTCCACCTTTATCTTCGGATTCATCCTTAGAATCTGATATGCCTTCCTCCTCTGCATCATCAGGTTCTTCACTACTATTATTAATAACTGTCTTTTCTAGCGTCTCATCCTCTTCATTTACTGCTTTATCTTCTTCAACTACTTCCCCATCTTCTTTGCTCTCCCCATCAATATTGCTGTCTTCAATGATACCTTCTTCTTCTTCCTCGCCAATAACTTGGGTCTCTTCCTCTCCTTCTTCACCTCCTCCTTCTGTTTGCTGATCCTCCACAGTATCTCCCCGACTCTCTTCACTTTCCATAATGAATTGAATTATTCAAAGTATCTAACAACAAAACATAAAAGAAACACATTCAATTAGCATCAAATGATCAATCAACCAACTTTACTAATTAGTCAATTCTTTAAATTCAATATTCAAATCAGCCAACCTAAAACTAGCACAAGGGAACATCTAACCAAAAATAGTAAAATGCGCTTAGTAGGATACAGTGCCAATGTTGTCGATAGTCTAAAACTAACGCGATAATAAATAACAAGAATATTATTATGAAACAGGCTCAAGGTCATTTGATCCACATCACCATCAACACCATCATCATCCACAAAGCACGCAGGCAGGACGATTATGCCAAGCCAAAGCGAGCTGTGGAAGCACTACCAAAAAGTAGGTTGCCTGGTGCTCTCTTCTTCAAGCGTAATTACTCCCAAAGAAGAAAATCCAGTCACCACCATCATTCCTAAATAATCTAAATGCATGTTCCATCACTACCATCGCCAACACATAATTTAACGATTAGTTATAGAATGATACGGGTCTATCTGCTACTACCAACAGTGCAAGCTTTAATGGCCCATTATTTTAAAGCAAACTAGTTAGAGTAATAAATATTATTGACATCAAAAGTAATAACTATTGAGATATTAGATAATAGTAACTGAAAAAGATGTCGTCACTATTAATGAATTTAATTGAAACAACAATACGGGCAACGCCACCACCGTCACGACTAGCTAGGGATGCATTAACTATTTAAACAACTTAAACTTCAATAATAATTAAAATCTTCAACACCAACAAACAGTTGACATATCTAAACGCTTACAATATACACCAAATATTACTGGTTAACTATGACCCAACTGTCAATACAATTAAATCAATACCAAAATATTACAAGTATACAACCCACCTTCCACCTCACACTCAATCCTCGATAAATGCACTTGGATGCTTCCACCTCAAAAACAATGATTTGAAAACTTGTACAACACATACATACACGAAAAAAATGAAAACTCTCGATTACTTCCCCCTTGGGGTAATAATAATAATAAAATTACAACTTGGCAAGGGGTGCTACTTTTTCCACTTTTCGAAATGTGTAGTAGTATGCCGTTTAAGTTTTTGACTGATTACAAGTACGACGTCAACGTACAGTGTTGTGTGTGCTTGTATCACCACCTCGCAATCCCCTCTTACTCTCCACCTCTTCCACAGAGAGTGACTATATCTAAACAAAACGGGTAGATAATCCTCGGGATTTTGAAATGCACACTTAGCAGTATGATGATGATGAGCAGTTCATTTTACTATTATAAAAATCACCGTACACCGTACAGTACACTGACTAATGATGATGATGATGAAGTGGGGAAGAGTAGAAATAGAAGCGTATAAATTTTTTTGACGGTGGAACACAGCATAACAGTGCAGCAGTCAGTGTACTCGTAGTCGAAGCCAAAACAGCCTCAGAGCAGTGTACACAGATAGAAGAGAGAAGTGGAGACGGTGGCAAAGTGGCAAGCTAAGCAGCAAGCAATGATGATGATGATGATTATGGTGTTATTGGTGTTGTTGGTGGGTAGTTTTATTATTCAAGGAGGAGACTAGGAAGAGGGAGATATATTAGGAATTTAGTATTTCTAAATGCATTGGTGGAATAGAAGAGTAGTCGTCGTAGAGCGTAGCGTACGTACCACGGATGCGGATGGAGTAAAAATGTACGGCATCACAACAACATCAGGCTAAAGTAAAGTATAACGATGATGATCATGATGATGATATGGTGAATGGTGAAGCGGACGACAAGCGAAAAGAACCTTATTTATTAGTGCCCCAAAAAAACCTCTTGGTTGGTAAGTTGCATTTCTGGTGCTGCGCTGAAGCGAAGCTCGAAGAAGAGAGAAAAAAGGTTGAAAAATTATTCTTGTGTGTTGTCTCTAAAACACAGAGTTGAAGGATAGACAGACAGATAAGCTGTGGTGGTGGTGGTGGTGGCTTGCATTGAAGAAAACAACCTAGATGAAATGAGCGAGCGCTGGTGCTGGTAAAGGTGGTAGCGACTAGCGAGGTGGTACGCAAATAGCTATTGTGATGGCATTATTATTAGGGTAGAACAGCAACATGAAGCAAAGCTTATTTGTACGTACTTTAATGGCAGTGAAAATAAAATATAAAATAAGACCTAGTAAAACGTCTAAAAAACTTTGTAAAAATTTACCTTTTTCTTCTTGGTTGAAGCGAAGAACGAGAACAATATACAGGGCAAAAATATGACGCTTCACAGCGTCGAGTCTCCCGAATTCTTGTAAAAAGATAAAGATGAACAGGATAGATTCTTCTAAAAATGAAAAAGCTGTGTAAAAAAGACAAACGATGTATTATATTACAAAGTTGGTTGAAGAAACGTTGCGTTGGGGTAATTTTATTTATTATAACTACGGAATGACAATTAATGGATTTTGTTAGCAAACTAATCGGAGTTAGATCAAAAACGTTACGTCATGGAAAATGATGCATTAATATATATATGTACCTATAATTATTAGTGTCCGACACCGTCATTAACTGGAAACGCCGAAACCGCCGTACAACGTTAAGATTTCCACTTCATCGGATGTACCTCTACAGAGGGGGATGGAAAATTTTCCTTGTCAGTCAATCGCTAAACATTTCTAGCTGTTGAATAGATAACAAAGTAAAATTATCACCAACAAGAAATTAGAATGATATGCAGTTGTAATAGAATTAGTAAGGTAAACTTGAAATTTACGTCTGTCTTCTGTACCCTACACTAAAGAGATCCAAAAGTCCAAAGATTCAATAAATTTTTGTTGACTTTTCCTCAAAACTCAACTCAACCCATTATTTTGGCTCCTTTGTCTCGTGTACTTACTCGCTCATACTTATGTACTATGCAGCATTTCACAAAAAGCACACAGCCCCAATAGCCCAACAAAGTGATGCGCCAAATGGACCTCACTACTGTTTGTCAATACTACTGCAGCAATAACACAAAACACAACACTCGCACACGCAGACTTGATACCACAGCGTTTTTACAGATTGTCACAATACAATTACATTATCGGTGACCAACTTAACAATTTTGTTCTTCTACTCATGCTCCGGGTCGGTTTTAATTTTAATTATTGTTCTGTTCATCATTGGAATTTTTCAATGTCATATTTATTTACTCTGTGTGAATGATAAAAGAAAGTAACAGGTTAGTTTTGAAAAAACGTAGAAATGTCTGCAACAACAAAGGAACCGGAGACTGAAATCGACAAGATTGATAAGTTCACTAAGGGTCTACTATCCACCATTGCGTATTTGATGGGTTTTCGCGAAGACGTAGATGGGAAATTAAATGTCACAGTTAGCCCAAATGATGATGACAGCCGTTCTTGTGTTAGCATTGAAAATGTTAATACACAGACCGGTAAGATGCTTGCTGTTATACTTTATGCTTCATCAATAGTTTTTGATGATAGATTGATTTGATTCATACATCAACTAACTGGTGGTATATTTTCTGTAATTTAGCTCAGCAATGGGAGGCAGGAGCTTTACTCAATACGGTTGCTAATATGAATTACCTTTCTACGGATAAAATTCAAAAGATTCGTAAAGAGATAGGCATAAGTACTGGAGGGAGGATCGTGGCCAGGCCTGTCCCTGTCGAGCCATCACCTGACTCCTCTAACAGCGGCAAGAGTAACCCGGTGATTGTGGGTACTACGTCGGTAGCAAAGACCTTCAATCAAGAAGATCCCTTTGCCTTATCTAAAGGACCAGCAGGCTTTTATCCACCGAGAAAGGTAGCATCGACGTCTTCCAACAACAGCGCAAAAAGTGACATTTCAACTGAATTAATGCAACGAAAGCAGTTTACTTTTGCCAAACCCAAGACTGTTGAAGAATTGTCACTACAGCAGATACAGAATAATGAGACCTTTTCTAGAACATCTTTATTTGAGTCACCTCCGAGGAAGAAACCTACTTTGGAAAGACCTGCGGATGTATTCCCATCAGAAAGCAACATGTCGTATCAGAATTCAGTGTCTGCTAAAAACGGTCGTGGCAATCGGTGGACTGGTGCACCCAATACAAATCAGATTAATGAAGACGATTCGAAAAAGGGAATGTCAGCAGGAGGTGGGCACTTTATGACGGCGAACCAAAAATTGGTACGTACAAAAACAAGTGTTTCGAGAGAGCAGTTTTACTGCAAAAGCGGTTTTAAAATTCCGTTAGTTTTGGTATAAATGCATATTATTTTATTGATTTTATTTTATTCAGATAATTGATGATAAACGAAAAGGTATTCAACGAACCCTTCCATCTGGCAGTGGAACTGCACGCGTACCAGGTCTCAGCAGACCTCCTCCAAAAACTACACCTTTAAAGGCGCCCAATTCTAATACCGACGAGGAGCAAGTTTCTGATAATCCAGAGTAAGTATTGTAGTAACTCATGTTTCTTCTAGCTACTATGTAGAACTGTGACCAATTGTGTTGTCAATTTAATAAAATTATTGCTTTTTCTTGTTTGCTTTTTGTAGAGTCCAAGAATTGATGACTAGCTTACGGACCACTTCGGGAGATGGGGCCCTATCTGCAACATGTTAATCCAAGTGATGTTCGATCAGTGCAGATGAACGATTTTGTCGACGCTCTTAAGCAGGTCAAGTCCAGCGTAGACACTAAGGATGTAAAGGTGTATGAAGAGTGGAATTCAAAGTTTGGGTGTCAAGTGACTACACCCACTCCGGATGATTCTAGTCAATTGAGTCAATCCCATTCTATCTAATCCTGTCTCCGTGGTGGCATATTTTGTGGAAGTGCAACTTGAACAACTTTTTACTAAACTGTGTTATTATTATTTCACACATTTATTTTTATACTTAAAAATATTATCAATAAAATTATTATCGATATTCAAGAAAATAAAAGTAATTACAGAGATTTCAAAGTCAAACAGTAACTACTGTTATTTTTATAAACTAAAGAGACCAGCGTTAAACGCATAATTCAATATGCTACCTGATCGCAGCAGTAGTGAAACTACATCAGGCGGAAGTAGTCATACAATTTCACTTAACAATGCTGATGATACATCGTATGATAGATCGAGACCTGAATCTTCTCAAAAGTTCCCCACCTCGGATTTTAGTCAACACTTTGTTGTAAAAGGGAAGCACTAGTGCACCTCACAAGCATGTTTGTTCAAAAGTAGTTGACAAAAAAGTCATTTCCATTCCAAACATCATAGTCTCAGAATGCCCCGATAGTGTTCTGACGCCTCCTACAATAAGTAACAGCAAACAATTGCTCACTCCACCTCCCAACGAGTTGCTGAAAATGCATGCGAGGCCGACCACTGCACCACCACAGACTTCTTTAAATTTGTTGCCCACCGAATTAAAGAATACAGCGATTCTGAGTCCATTATTAGCTCCTTCGGTGATCTCGTCTGCGACCCCGTCTCAGGCCAGACTATCTAATTCGTTGCAGCATCCCTTTATGAAAGCATTCGGAAGAACGTTTGAAACGTCTCCTCGGTCAAGTTTGCTTTCATTTCCCGATTCACCCATGGACTTTGGTTACCAACCTGTTTCGCCGTTTTGTTTGCGAAAAAATAAAATGGGTGAATGTGAGACTGATGAAAATAATGAGGAAAGTTGTATTGATTCCACTGATGGAGATTACGAAAACATTCTAAAGATTTGTGGACAGCGCAGTCCAATTCCGATTGATATGATCTTTAATGGAGTAAAAGATATCGAAAAAATTGGTGAGGGAGTTTATGGGGAAGTATACTCTGGTAGCTTTCGGTACTTTAGTCAGTGCTCATGGGTATACAAAGTGGTGGCCATTGCTGGAGAGGGGATGGTCAATGGAGAGAAACAAAAAGGATTTTCAGAGGTTCTCCCAGAAATTATTGTTAGTCAGGAACTTAGTAAACTCAAAGGCGTTCTCAACAATTGTTACACTGACGGTTTTGCTTTCATGAAAAATGCACGTATTGCAAAAGGAGGATATCCTGCTAATTTACTTCAGCCATGGGATATATTCAATGAAAAATATGGTAATCTTCTCTTCAAATTAATCGAATCAACAATTTAATTTAATTTAATTTTTGACCTTTTAAATCAAGAGTCGGATAACGACAAGCCAAATTTTGGACCAGATCAGTTGTATATGATATTGGAATTTGAGTTTGCTGGTCAAGATGTTGAATCTCTAAATTTTCGAGACGCCCGGCAAACATTTTCAATCGTTTTGCAAGTAGCTCATATTCTTGCAATTGGAGAATTTGCCCTGGACTTTGAACACAGAGATTTACATTGTAATGAAACAGTACAAGTTTTATATACCTACCTACATATCCCTATTCAATTTATTAAACTGCCTTTCAAACATTTATATCTGCAGGGGGGAATATTCTCGTGAAAAACTGGTACGCTCCCACTGTTCGTTATCTTCTGAATGGAGAAACATTTCATGTGCCTTCCATTGGCATTAAAGTTGCTGTGATAGACTTTACAATCTCTCGAGTGAAGCAGTCCAAGTCTCACGTCGTTACTTATCTCGATCTTAAAGACGATGAAGAACAGTTTCTGGGAACCGGCGACCATCAGTTTGACATCTACCGCATGATGAGAGACCATAACCGGAACAATTGGCAAGCGTTCTCCCCAAAAACTAACATATTTTGGTTACATTACTTGGCAAACAAGTTGTATGTCAAGGGACAGTATACAGCATCGTCATCCTCCTCAGTAAATCGAAAATTTGCTCACCACCTACAAGCCATAAGAAGACTTCGAGAGTTCTCTCATTCAATTTTGGAGTACAATTCCGCCAAAGACTTTGTACTGAGTGAAGAGTGTCGGGTGTATCGTGAATTTTTGGGATTGCCAGTCTCCACAAATGATACTGTCCACCCCAGTACAGCAACAGCAAATTCTTGAACATTTTGACTAGGATCATGTAATAATTTCATAATTAACTCAGTTCGCTTTTACAACGACCTTTCCCGTTCGGAATAGAAATTCTTTTTATTATCATCATTTTAAAAGGATTTTTCTTGGGGTAAGAGATAGAGAATAGAGACAACGGTGCAACAGCCCTGGGGTATTTTGATACACATCTCTTTAAACAATAATTTTGTTAGTTCGCTCAATCATTGCCAATATCCTTAGTATAAATACATTTTTATCAATAAGAATAATAATTAATCCGGCTTCGTGTTGTTCACATCGGCGTTTTGACGAGAAGTGGTACTTTGGTACATTTAATAAATATCAAACATTCAATAGTGATTTATAATATATTTAATGTGCACCACCCACGACTTTTTTGTATACTTTGTCCACAACTATTATTTGTATTATTATCTCTTTTACAAATACAAAACACATATATTCTGTCTGTACCAAAACAATATATTAATTAATTAGCATGATTCATTTAGTAGTACACAATTAAAGCGTTTTCTATTACGATATAAGTTTCTTATTTTTAGTAATGCAAAAATAATAGCACTCATAAAAAATCGTTACTGTTTTTACGACATAAATAATACAAAAAAATTTAAAAATTAGCTCAATACATAATGAACTCCGTTTTGAACTGTGCAAAATTATATATACCAAAAATAATTATTTGCTACTACAAAGTATTAACGGTTTAAATGCACGTTCATTCTCATTTATTAGAAAACCTAAAATATTTTTACTTAATACTTATAAATATATAGTTAATATACACATTACAAAAGGTTTGTTGGATTGGGATGAAGAGAGAAAAAATTATTTAACAGTATTATAATTTGCTTAATTATCGTAGATTATTAATATATATAGGTTTCTTTACTTACGCCAGCTAATAATACTTGGTCACAACAACACAATAATAATAATTTAATCATTTGATAATTTGATAAAATTCACGGCGTAATTAACATCAATACAAATATCAACAATTTTTTTCTCGCGTTTCAATTCTTTTCTTACAATTTGTTTTTGAATCTCAATCGCAATTTCTACCTACTCATTTTATTCTTGCAAGGTGGTAATGGTGGTATATAGCACTTGACTTATCCGAAAAGGCTATTCTGATGAAAGTACTTCAACGGCTGCTCCGCGACTGCAACGTATATAGTCAGAGTTTAATAAATAATAAAAAAAAATTTCGCGTTTGGCTTTTTACTATTTTACTTTTTACCTTACTGAACAATTTTCATCTCTAAATTATATTTCAAAACAGACAGACATATATATCATACAGAACAACATAGAGGTAGGTAAAACGTAATGTTTTATATAGTAGTAAATTAACAAACTACACATTTAATTTTACAAATTAGGTCAGTAATATTCTTTTTGTACATTTACAAATACACAGTTTCAACAATAAAGCTTTTTTGACACAACATGTTTTAATTCTCTTTTGGTGGATGTATTTACCTGCAGCCTCAAATAATAATTTACTTTCTATTATTGAGGTAGGGACTTTTGTATGATTAATGAGGATTTTATATTATATAAAGTTATTTTCGAGTCTGTTTAAACACTTTTGAAAATAACGTACTACAATGTATTGTAGTCGTAATAGTATAGTACGTATATTTGTAAATGCATAAAAATTTAATTTACTTCAACAAAAAGTGAGATAAAGATGACAAATTAACGACGTAACGTACTAATTAACGTTCTAAACAATTCTAGTGCTGATTGAAGATTCGATAATATTATGTATATCAAAAGTTTTTTTTGGTTCTTTCAGCATCTTCAAGTATAGTGTATGCAGCACCAGCACGGTTGTACCGGCGTGCCCTATGCGCTTTAAGTACAGACTTAAATACTAGTATATTTTATAGCAATAAATAGCAAAACGAAATGCATCTTTGTAGCTTTCAAAATGATTAACAACGACTAACATTCAACATGGCAAAAATAAAATTGTATAATCGCTAAAATAGAAATGCTATCTACTTAATTAAATTGTAATTTAAAATAACAGCTTTACTAATTATGCACATTGAAAATACATAGTTTTATCCTGCTACTATATATGTAATGTAAGTACTAATCATACAAAACATAATTCAGCAGATAAAACTGAACTGATAGCGAACCCACCTATTTAAGTACAAACACGTAGTAGTAGTAGCAAACTGTTTTTCATATAAACTATTAAGTATATTTAATTATAGATAAGTTAGAACAACACAGAAAAGAGTATTTTCAATTCGAAAGTTTGGTGTTTTCAGTTTTTCACAGACATTTTCAAGCTACTATATATGTATATCGTATTTAATAGTTTGTCTAGTCCAAGTTTTGACGATTACATACAACGGTTTAAAATAGGTCAACAACAATGAAATTTCCTCCTGAGTAAAAATCTGTTTCTAAATATATTTTTTGGAAGACAAAAACGTATATCATCAAGTCTACATTATTTTTTTCTATTAGTAGCAAAAAGTTTATATCCAATTCTGCCAAGCTGCAAAGTAAAAACGACTACTATATTACTCTAATTTTACTCATATTATGTATCTCGCAATTTTCTAAATATATTCAATACTGTTATCATTTGTGGCAGACCCTCTATTGCCTTGATCAACATGATTATTATCTTGATGGTGAACCGAACCCCCTCCGCTGCCGCCTGTTCCCGAATTTTTATTGATGCTTTTGTTCTTCGTAGCTTTATTCACTTTACTGTACAGGGGCATTGCTAATGGTTCATTATTATTCCCAGAAATATCTTGGATTGTGTTATCAGCTGCCATTGTCGACCCCAATGAGTTGTTGCCTGTTGCACCACTAGTAGAAACGTTGCTTTTCTTCGTTCGTTTTTTCGTCTTATCCACTTGCGCATACAACTGACTCACGTCCGGTTGTTGTGGACTCTGTACTACTCCACCTACGACTGCTGATGAACTGCTGGTGGACCTTGTGGAGTCTCTTTCTTCTCGATGACGATTTAATGCACCTTGTTGCTGTTCAGGAGTTTTTGACTTTGGCCTTGGTTTCGGTTTAACTCTAGAGTAACCAATATCTTCGTAATAGTCGCTACCATTTTTTCCATCCTCGGAATCTAACAGGTCATCCTTGCTTTCCTTCAGCCTTTCGTAAGGAGGATATTTGACGCTTTCATACATTTGGTCGGGCTTGTCATCATCCTCATCTTCGTCTTCATCTGAACCTAGAGCAGGCTTCACCCTACTCAAATTCCCAGGTCTTCTGGAAGATGTAGACGAAGAGGAAGGATCTTTCTTTTTTATTTTCTCGTAACCGTGCTTTTTTCCTTTAGATTGTGCTCCCGGCTTTTTCACACGCTCATAAAATTGGTCCTCCTCTTCTTCTTCATCTTCATCATCATCATCCTCATCAGAATTTCTTTTCTTCTTATCAATCACTTGATAAAGCTCTCCCCCGTCGTCGTCATCATCATCTTCGTCTTCATGACGTCGGTGATCACCAATTTCCTGATAATGATCGGATGGTTCTTTGCCTCCCCCAATCTCCTGATACGTGTTATTCAGGTTTCTTGGTTCAATTTCATGGTAATTTCCAGAGTCCAGTCTTATTCTCGAACCACTTCCACTTACTACAGGTGGAGCGGTGATTGCTGTCGCTGAAGTGGTACCCTGTCGACTACTCCTTCCTGCACCACCTGGAGTCTTCTCAGGAATTATATTATAATTATCTTCATCGACCAAATCCTGTTGTCGGATTGCTGAGGAAGATGACGGAGATACATCACTTCGACCAGATCCTGGACTCCTGAGAAGATGATGATGTGGTGGATCATCTGTAATGGCGTTGCTGACATTGTTGGTGGGATTTGGAAACAGATTTTCTCTAACAACCTCAAATTCTGAGTAGCTTATATCAGCCTTTGACCAACGACGACTGTCCACTGTATCAGCGTCCATCGGATTACTGTTATCCATGAGACTGGCAGCTCGTTTACTTCGATGATGTGAATAATGAGATGATGATGAGTGATGATGTGAGGTAGAACTTTCTTTTACTGGAGGGGGTGGTGGAGGTGGAAGAGGATCCTCACTACCTAAAGGAGCCTCCCTCATCATTATTTGCTGACTAGAGGATGTGGAGGCGTTAGAAGCTGTTGGTGTCACTGGTGTTTTACCCTGTTGCTGCTTTTTCTTTTTTGTCACTTGGGCATAAACAGGAGGATGCGCGGTAGAGGATTGTGGGGATGGTATTGGTACTTGCTGCAATTGGGCATTCGGGGACGACGGCGGAGGTACTACCGACGAAGATGATGATGGTGGGCCCGGAGATAAATCCGGTGGTGGCACATTAGGAACTGGCGGCAACGGAGAATTGGCTTCCCTCCGCTCGGGAATTGGGGAAGATACATTTGGTCCACCCAACCAGGTGGGTCTCCTGGAATTATTATTGTCGTGATCTCCTGGAATACGCATATAATTGCTCTCGTTTGAATCATCTATGGCTGCATACATTTCTTCAGAATCGTCAGAAACTGTGGCGTAATGCGAGTCGTAGCTTCTTGTATTTGCCACAACTTGATTTCGAATATTTGATAAAGGCTCCCTAACGCTGATGCTTGTGTAGCCTCGGGAATCCTGAGAATCTCCAGAAAAGTGGGAGGCATTGTCGTTATTAAGCACCTGTGGCTGACTACTCCGACGCCACTGCCTGCCCACACGTCTTGGAGGAACAGGTCCTTCGGCATCCGCAGAGCTTCCAACAACTCCTCCAACAGAACTTTGAATAGTGCCTGAAGAGGAGGGTCGATTTTGCGACGAAGATACACCACCAGTAACAGAAGGTCCGGGCAGTGATGGACCTGCTCCAACTACTTGTCTTGTGAGAAACTGAGGAAGATCATAGTTATCCGTATCTGTTTCCTCGTCATTATTATTGGAGCCAGCAGGTCGAACACGAGCGTAAGGGTGCTCTGCAGGATTCTTTTTTAATTTTGCATAAGGATGGTGCAAACTCGTACTTGCATATGTTTCCGAGTCTGACGAAGGAGTTGCTTCAATGCCTTTCGTTCTGAGCACAGCACTTCCACCTGCACTGGAACCTGGTGGAACACCATTCACCACAGGTAAGCTGCCACTAGTCGAAGAAGAAACTTTTCCAGAAGACGGCGCAAGAGGATTTTCACGAATTTGAGCGTAATGACTTGAACGCTTGGAAGAGGTGCCTTCCGGAAGTGGTGTCTCTCCCACAGTTGCATAGAGTTCGGAAGTGCCGTCGTGACTGAGAACTGAGCTGCTTCGTCGCGCAGGGTGAGATGTTACTCCACCAGCAGGCGTCTGCGGAAGATCAGGCAGTTGTCGATGCTGCGCACTTGCCCTGTACAAAATTGGTTTCAAAATATCAAATACGGTTTCTGTATTTTCATTAAAATCTCAAAGAAAAACGAAAAAGCTCCACATCCAACACAAAAGCATATTGACACTTTTGGGGTGAGTACTTTTAGAAAAAGCGAAATAAAAAACAATAAAATCATTTACAGAACAACAATAGACAACAACAAATCAAAAGTGAACCTTTTTAAAGAACCAGCCAAATCGCTAGAATCTTGAGATGACGTTAATCTAGAAGCTCCCGACGAGCGTCTGTATTCCATGGCCAGCCTACTTTCACCATTGTACACGGAGGAATTTGGAGAGCCTTCAATGACGGCATCATTGTTGCTGATGCTAACAGGTGCTTTCTCAACAGAACAGGAAGTTCCTGGCGGATTATGATGACCTACATTGACTTCAGTTTCCCCATCAGAGGAGTTTCTTTTAGAGATTCCAATGGGAGGAGACTTGGCACGATGATTACTACTGGCTCCTGCAGAAGATGAGGTTGGAGTTGCAGTGCTACTATTTGTTAACGGGGCAAAGTTAGAGTCTGCAGTGGTGAGCATGGTCATACGACCTTCCAATCCGTACATTTCATCCCTGATGATAGCAGGAGGAGGCAATACATTTGGCAGGTTCAGCAGGTTCAACAGTAAAAGTAAAGCAACAAAACAAAAAGCAAACCATAAAAATAAGGGTTAAAATTAATAATGCTGTAACGAATGCAAAATTTTAAAAAAAATCCTCAGTTAAGAAACTTGCGACACACGCACGTATTCTTATTTTTACATTTACATCTGACATTTTCACCAAAAAACGGTTAATTAACTACCACTTACATATTATTTAGTAAATAATTATTCAAGCTTTTGTCACAACAAAAATTTTCAATTCTGGCAAAAGATAAATTATCCGTATTAAATAAGCGTTATAAAAACAAAAGTTAAAAAAACCATACAGCCTAATTAAAATTTCCTGTGACGTTTAAAAGTTTTCAAACACTGGAATTACGTCGTTTTTAAGTCTGTTAATTTTTCAACGGATACACAATGATAACGTACTTTGTCGTAGTTTTACGAACGCAACAATGGGTAAAGACGCATTTGAGGAGAAGGATAGCCCCGATGATAATAGGGAGAAGAAGGGTAGCAATAAGAGGTGCCGAGCCATATCTGATCCATCTCTCCTCGTCTGCAGCGTCATCACTTGATATCACTGCCATTCTTCTTATCTCGACGACCCCAACAAGAACTGGTGGTGATGCTGCTACTAAAAGGAGTGCTCTTCCGACGTAGGTTGCAGAAAGAACCCATCGCCCTGAATTTACATTCATAGAATCATTACTGCATACAAATTTCGAAATTCAAGTTACAAGTAATTTATTAATGTACAGCGCATAAACATAAAGTCTTACCAAAACCTTTTACGCGTTTTCCAGTAGAATGTTATTTTCAATCACGACCTTCCTCCCACAACAATGGTGATGTGAAAACATAATTTCGAAAACCTGCTATATTTTTTATGTGTATTTACACTGTAGAAAATAAATGACCACTCTTCAGCCACCAAGAAAACGATTACTCATTTATGACTCATGTCTTACAGTCAATAGTCTGATTACATTCAAGGTTTCACCAATAACTCACTTCCCTCCTTTTCATAGTCTTTCCTACGAGTAGTAGGAAAGAATAAATTTTAAGAAAGAAAAAAATTTCCTCAACTCAGTCAATAAAGAATAAATTCAACAGGCAAGGAAAGAATAATCTGCTGTAGAACTTCATACTTAAAACAATCTTCAATCTTTATCTAAAATCAACAATTTAGTAACAAACAACTCATTCCCTTGAACAATGAGTTGTGTTAATGACTCTTATCTTGTCGAACACCATTCGTTAAAACAAGGCGATGATCATGATTAATCTTCCCAATTCATTCTTTCCCAACTTAACAACAAAAATGAGTTAGTTAACTATGCTCACGATTTTTTACCCAATACTTCCACTCTCAGTTTTCCATTATCACTTTTCGCCTATTACAAAACTCAAAGCTGAAAGCTTGTTAAGTAGTAGTTGAAGTGAGTCAGTCAGCCAGAAACAAAACAGACACAACACGGCAATCACATCATCATAAGGAATATTGTATTTAACATTAATTGTCTTAATAAAGATGATGACAAAATCCTCACACACACACATCTGTCAAAACATACTTCTCAGCCACACACGAGCACAGATAACAACATAACTACACTCATATTATTATTATAATACTCAACAAGAACTCTAGCCTTATCTCTTCATTCTCATTCCGTCAATGTATCACCATCATCCTTATCATCATCACCACATCAAGTCAACTAACTAAAAAATATGATATTAAGGTTACACCTTTATAACATGTACTTTTAATTTAACTACATATTATTGTTTAATTGTTATAACAAGTTGCATTGCCAGAAGCACAAGAGAGAGGAGAAGAAGTGAAATTTATTTACATTTACAATAACACAATTGTGTGTAGTGTGGTGGTGGTGCTGTAAAAAAAGTCCTCAATCAAAATCAATGCATCTTTTAACGATGGTGGTACGGTGGTGGTGGTGGGGATGATGAGCATAACAAGTACACATACATGAACTGCTGATAGTGTTTATCAACAAACATCTACATATGCATGCGACCATTTAAGTGCCAGCCAACAACATACATATTACATACATTAATACATACATATGCATGTGTATGTTTTACCACAGAAAAAATGGGCACATACTTTGTAGTATGTGCACTCGCAAGTAAATATACGTAAATAGGTATGCTGTTCTGTTGTAGGTTGGTTGGTTCAGTTGGTTGTGTTGTGTATTTTTTGGGTGCATTTTTAGATAGGTCAAACTTGAAGCTTGGCGCGTACAAGATTTTTGGGGTGTTTACTCTAACAGTTGCCTGTCTCAGCTCGATGGCAGTTTGAAATTGTACTACCAACTTGATCGAAATGCCTGCGTTTTTCAAATGAAATTTTTAAATATGACTAGTTGATCAACTGTGTTGCTTTTATTTTATAGCAGTAAAAACTTTAAAAAATCAGCTCATTTGCTAAAAAACAGTTAATGGTTTAATTTCAATTTCATACACAACTGACTTGATACTTAAATATTTAACAAATCATCGGTATTATAACAGCTTTTCCTTGTTATTATCAGGTTTTTATTATTTGCATTTTTTTAGAAATTAGGTATTATTAATACAAGCTTTATTGCCTTTTTTAGCGTTTACGTTCTGCTTCTTTCACATTTTAACAACGTAATTAAAAGTAAAGTATGTGATAGTGCGACTGTAAGAAAAGGTTAGTTTGATAAACTGGATATTGGTATTTGTAACAACGAGGAACAACTTAACTGGTTTATCTTCCGTAAAAGTAAAATGAATGAAAGTAAATACCGGTATAGAGTTTACAATTACAGTTTGAAAAAAAACTAAATTTAAGTATGCTTTATGTTTGAAATGCAAAAAAACAGTAAATGTATAGGCCATACTTAAATAAAAGTATGAAATGTGCAAATTCCATTTAACTTTACAAATATTGTTGTGGAAAATTAATTTGAGAATGTTACGGATTAGTCATCGTAGTCTCCACACATATCTTGTTGATTCCTATAGGCTTTCTCGTCATTAGGATCCAGTTTAATCAAGTCATCGATTCGCAAAATGGTGATTGCTGCTTCTGTTGCAAACTTTAAACTTTTGATTTTTGAAATAGCTGGCTCGAGAACTCCAGCTGCTTTGTTGTCCCGTGTGGTTCCCGAGTACAAGTCGAGACCGGTCCTACGTTACAATACAAAATTTTATTGTACCTGTGTAAATTGTATGGAAGTTAATCAAATTTTTATTCAAAACCTATTTTACTTTACCATTTCAAATGGGCATGATCAGCCTTGGTTTGTGACGCATTATGGAAGGCTCTCAATTTGGACACTAAATCTGTAGCATCTTGTGCAGCATTCACGGTCAAAGTCTTTGGAATAACCAAAAGAGAATCGGCAAATTCGGCGATAGCAAGTTGCTCTCTGGAGCTCAAAGACGTGGCAAAATTTTCCAAGTAAATTGACAATGCAGCTTCAACAGCTCCTCCCCCGGGAACAACCTTTTTACTTTCACACACTCTTTTGATAACACAAAGAGAATCATGAATAGATCTTTCCATTTCGTCGACGTAAAAATCATTTGGTCCTCTTAGAATAATGGATGCTGCGGTACGGGCCTTTGGTCTATGTTTTAAAAAAAATCATAATTGAAATTTTGATTCTGATTTCAAGACGATCTAAGATTAAGTTAGATTTAGTAAATGGGTTTTTAGTGAAATTACTTACTCTCTAATAAGGATGAGTTCATCATCACAGATTCTTTCCTGGACAACTTCCTTGGCCTCTCCTAAATACTGAGCTTCAAATGTCTCCTCTCCTTCCAAGTTGGAAAGATTTGACAGCAAAGTAGCTCCAGTTGCTTTTGCGATTCTCTTCAGATCAGCTTTCTTGCACCTTCTCACAGCCATAGCTCCTGCCTCGACGAAATACTTCAAACAGAGATCATCGATGCCACCAGTTACAAGAATGACATTGGCACCAGATGCTAAAATTTTCATGACTTTTTCTTTAGTGAGATCTGCTTCTCGTTGTCTGATTGGTTCCAACTTTGAAGGATCAGTGAGGAGAACCTGGACGCCCATTTTCATTTTAGCTTTTTGCAAAGAGAAGTCGAGACAGGCAATTTTTGCCTTTTCAATACTCTTTGGCATCAGCTGCGAAGCAACAGTGCAATTCAAAGCGTATCCTTGTACAAGGAAACTTTCCCTTGCACTTTTGCCATGAGCTTTTAGAACGTTAATGGACTTGATTGGGTAGACGTTATTGCCTTTAGCATCAGCAAATTTGATAAAATCACAAGCATCAACAGCCATTTGTCCAAAAAACTCAGCATCCCTAAAGCATTTACAGAAAAGAATCACAATATAGAACGCACATTCTTTGAAATGACACTTATATAAATCGGTAAAATTAAATAAACGTTATAAACTTACGCTCCAATAAGTTTACTAGACATTGAAGTTTTAGCTGCGTTAATAAGACAGTCCTTGCCCAATTCTGCAACAGGAATTGTAAGATTTTCTGCAATGTACCGACATGCCTCCCTATAAACGAACATTAAAAAAAACAACGTGTAGAAATGGTAAGTGTTTAGAAACGAAACCGACAAACACTGTACTCGACATTATGTTATACAAAATTATGAATCCTTACTTGCAAGCTAGACGATACCCAGAGATGATCGTAGTAGGATGAATCTTTTGTTTCACCAACTCATCGGCGTGCTTCAAAAGCTCAGCGGCAATGATAACAACAGAAGTCGTTCCATCTCCAACCTCTTGATCCTGAAGCTGCGACAGTTCCACCAAAACCTTAGCAGCAGGATGCTCCACTTCCAGAAGTTTCAAAATTGTTGCACCGTCATTAGTAATGGTTACATCACCAATATCATCTACCAACATTTTGTCCAGCCCAACAGGGCCCAAGGAACTCTTAACAATGTTGGCAATTGCAGAAGCGGCCATAACTGAAAAGTTTCATTTATTAACATTAGTTTACTCAGTTTTATTTGCCAAAAAGTACAGTTAAACCTTCTACACGTGTGAGTTAATCCGTAGTAATAATAATGACTAATGAGCTTTAAAATAAATCTTACCATTTTGTGTACGCACGGGCTGCCCGCGGGTCCTGCTTCCAGAGAACGGGAAAGAAGTAGCTGTTGCCATTTTCAACGCTATAAACTTCTTGAGAAAAAAGATTTAATTAAAACCGTATGAAACTGAAATTTTAAATTACTTTTTTAACTATTTTTTATCTACTGACTGACTCTTTCACTCTCCCTTGTTCTTGTGGGCACTAACATGTATATTGTATGCTAGCTAGCTACACTTACGCCTACACCTGAGTCATTCGCTTACCATATATGCGGTGTTTCATGCAATGCAATAAATTCGACCTTACCGCATTGTCGCACAATGCCCGTAGAACAAAGGACGGTTCCAGAAGAAATACACATGTTCTTATACAAAATGCATACTGGCTTGAGCATAGAGTTTGACAGCAAAGCTATTTATAAGAAACAAAGGAATTTTTCGCAATAGATGGATAAAAAATAGCAAAAAATGCTGCTGCCGCAAAAGTATAACATGTGAGTAATATTGCCTTTATCATTTTCAAGCGGGGTTCTGTCATTCAGTCAGTCACAGTCATTCATTCTCTTTTGTTGTTCTTTGTGTTGTTGTGAGTGCATTAAAGCTTTTAAAGAAGATATTTTTTTCAATTTATAAGCATTTTAATTTTTCTGAAAAGGTGATTGGATTAACTTTGATTTAGCTTTGATTAGAAAGGTATCACTCGCAAAATGTCAAGTTCGAGCTCTAGTGTTGGTGAAACTGGTACTACGAATACGAATGGGGTGTCAGCAGAAGTGAGTGAAGTAAATAAAGGTATAAATAAAGACGAGGAACAGTACCTTGATTTGATTAGAAGGATCCTGAATGAGGGTCAAGGTAGGGATGACAGAACTGGAACCGGAACAATATCCGTATTTGGGGCACAAATGCGCTTTAACCTGAGAAATGGTGAGAAAGAGAAAGCCATTTTGGGAGGGTTTAAAATTGTGAATGGTAGTTCTCATTAAATTGTGCAAAAAATTGTGACCAATGCAGATATTTTCCCTTTACTGACAACCAAGCGGGTTTTCTGGAAGGGTATCTTGGAGGAGTTGTTGTGGTTTATCAGAGGGTGTACAAACGCTAATGAACTGAAGGCGAAAGGAGTCCACATTTGGGATGGAAACTCTTCAAGGGAGTTCCTTGACAAGATGGGATTTACTGATAGAGAAGAGGGGGACTTGGGACCGGTATATGGATTCCAGTGGAGGCATTTCGGAGCAGATTATAAAACTATGGGAGATAACTACGAGGGAAAAGGAGTTGATCAGTTGCAGCAAGTTATCGACATGATCAAAAATGATCCGTACTCAAGGCGTATTATTATGACTGCATGGAATCCTTCAGATATTCCTGCAATGGCATTGCCCCCATGTCATTGTCTGGCTCAGTTTTACGTAGATCCGAAAAACCAAGAATTGAGCTGTCAGTTGTACCAAAGATCGGCAGATATTGGACTTGGTTAGTAACATTATATAGTCTAATACACGTTGACATTTTTTGAAGTAGATGTGTAAGCCACATATAGCTTATTATTTAAATCTGTCTTTCCAGGCGTCCCGTTCAATATTGCCAGTTATGCTTTGCTAACAAGGATGATTGCTCATGTGACAGGGCTGAAACCCGGAGACTTTGTGCATACACTTGGCGATGCACACGTTTACTCCAATCATGTGGATGCATTAAAAATTCAGATTGAACGGAAACCACGTGATTTTCCCACGATGAAAATCAAAAGAGAAGTCAAGAATATTGAAGATTTTAAAGCTGAAGATTTTGAAATCGAGGGTTACTTTCCACATGGAAAAATTGAAATGAAAATGGCTGTGTAAAAAGGCATCAATATTATTCAATATGTCCAAATTCAAATTTATACCAAAAGGCGTTATGTGTATTACTAAATAGTACATATATCTTCAAAGTATTATTTATTTACTAATCATTTTATTTCAAACATTTTGTCAAGATTTAAGTCTACTAACAATAAGTATATTGATATATTGTTTCAAAAACCTCATTTTTCGTACGAACGTTTGGTTGTATAAATAATTAAGTCAAATAAATATCCATTTTTCTTACTCTTGCTGTATCGTGAACATGTTTTGGAATAGTTATTGGTGCTCCTAATATTCTTCCACATGCACATGACCACCAATTGCATTTAAATTTTAAACAGGAATTGTAATATTGAGTTTGGATAATGGTAACGTAATTTGTACTGGTGTATCTAAATAGTCGTCTTCGGGAGGTGAGGGACAATTAGTTTGGTCTGTACTCTTTAAATGCTTAGGATCAAGTCCATATTCCTGTAACCTTCCATGAACATATTTTTTCAAATCATCCGGATAGTCCCGAGTTCTTGATAAGATCCATATGCTCTCTATTGGAAATGTATAGGAAAATTTATTCTTTATTAGGAATTAGCATTGTTTATTAAATAAAAGTCGTGCGATTTAAAAAATAATCGTAAGGGGGTAAGTATATACTATATAAAACACATACGCATGTTTACAACAGCCCCAGTAATCAAAGTAAATTCTTCACAGGCCCATTTGATTGAGTAGTCATCATAATCCGTTTCCAATATCCAGTATGGATACTTGAATGCAATGAGTGGAACGTTTGTAAGAGGAAGAAGCACATTCACTATTAAGCTTATCTGAGCGCTTCCATCTTTGCTAATTATTTTGCCCGAGGAAGGGGTTGGAATTTTCTTTTTAGTGCTATCAAATACATTATGCATCCCACACTTTATAAATTATTTACATTTAAAAAAAGTATAATTCAAGTCCTTAGAAATAATGAATTTTATTAGCTTACCCAAGCTGAATCTGAACAATATCCGCAGTAAAAGAAACGCCGTCAGATTGAAGGTCTTTATAGCGAACGTAGACACATTTCCCAGTTATTTCCGGGAGGAAAAGATACTTCTCCACTTCATACCATATTCCCTTGTACTGTTGAATATTTTGATTCAAATATAAATATATGTAGTAGTTTGCCATCAAAATACAATAAAGTGTGTAATTATAATATAAAAAGTTGTTTTTAAACATTCAAACCTTTTCAAAATCAAAGTTTTTCATGGGTATAATGTCCTTGGGACAGTTGCCCGGTGTAAAATGTTGTCCTCCTACGATGGATGACGCAATGAGTATTACTAATGCTGTTATTAGTAGCATCCTGAATTTATTTAGGAAAACTATACTGTTAAACAAAGTTAATAACATGCAAATTATTTTTTAATATACGTCGATTCTTCCCAGAATCAAAATATCAATAACGTTCATTATAGAATAAACACAAAGTGGAATGTGGATAACTGACCAAGCTCTCAAAAAATCGGAAATAACGCTTCTTGACCTATATTTACACGTACACACTAAGAATGCTAAAAGCAATGTTAATCTTTCAAAGTTTCATGTATGTATATGTATATAAATATATATATTGTAACGCCACGGAATCAAGTATTGGGTACCTTAAAATGCTTAAGAAAGGTAGGCGACATGATTAAACTGTTCAATAGAGCAATTTCATACAATACATACATACCTAAGTACATATTAGGCTTAATACCACTGTAGTACCTGCACCTACATAAGGCTAGTTAACTTGCATCCCATAGTAGGACGGAATGTACTTTTGTAAGTATGAAAGGACACTTTTGTACCCTATTGTCGTATATTTTTAGAATAAGTTTTCTTTTTGGCTTTGCACCAATAGAAAACCCTGAAAACGTACAGTATGTAAGTCTAGATTATTAATAATTTTATTGTTACCAATCTGTTTTGGCAACAATGACTACTTTTACAGACTTTTACACTTGTTTATGAGTTTTCTTTTGATGTCTCATTTTACCCCATTGCTCACACTACACTTTTATCCGTCTCAAATCTTTAGCATATAAATGAAGGGCTGGGCCGTAAATTTATCAAATGAATGTTAACGTTAATGAGAGTTCATGGTTGTCACAAAATCAGTTCAATAACCAGTAAATACACTCATTTTAGGTGTTTATCTTTGGTTAATCGATAAGCAACTATTAAAAATTTAAAGTGTACGCTGAAGCGAAGCTAGAAAATTGTAAAGCGATTATGATTACTAATCTCTGAAAGCATATATTTTCTGTCTTAAACCGCATGATAAACTCAATCACTATAATGCTGTTCATTGGAAATTAATGGAAATCTGCCAATTAGTAAAATTCTAATTACTTGAACTGATGATATAATACCCACTCACCACTCACAACTGAGCGACGTATATAAGACCGCTTTGTTCTTAATGTAGGTAGTAGTAAAGTCAATAGATAGGAAATTGACACTTACTTCGTCTTTACGCTTTGAAATTGTTGTTTTTAAACTAAATTCTGATTGCGACATTTTGAAAAGATGAAGTTTGCATTTGGCATTGTAAGACTAACAGAATTATATTTTATAAATTCAAATAAAGTATGTAAGTCCGTGATAATCCTTGATCTGTATATTTTAGAAAGCCGCTCTGACGTTGCTGCTGATGACAGTCGTCTTTGTATATTCTGCCCCAACATCCGAGAATGCAACTGCCATTTTAATTTCCCAGAAAAATACCAGTGATAATAGTACTTCACAAACTAGTTCTTCCAGTATGAATCGAGTTGGCAAAATATTAGACCTTCTTTTCGGCCTGGGATTTTATGGAGGAGCTCCATATCCATATGGGCAACCTTTTCCATGCAGTGTATATGGCTATCCTGCTCCATATGCTCCACCTGGCTCAAATCCGTGTGGTTATCCTTACTATTTTGGCTAAAACTTAAAAATAAATATTAATTAATGACGTTTCGATTATTGTTACAATTTTTATACATTAGTACTGTTCCAACGTTTGCATTCCATTGAAATATTTTTTTCGGGTGGAACACATAAAATATATATATATTGAAATATTATTTTAAGCGCTGTTGCCAAAAGTAGATGATGGGCAATTCCTTTCAATGACATGTGCCAGTTAAAAGTGTGCATTTTTCATCAAATTCGAGCTTTACTTTTTATTTTAGTATAGGCAAGTACATTTAAGCATTAAATACATTTTAGTATTTAAATACCTTTCAAACTTGTTTTTTTTTTAGAAAATATGTAGGTACATACATAATAGTAAGAATGCAATGCTTCATATTAAAAGAATCAATTAAACTAGCAGTAAA
>JAHZMT010003346.1:0-27394 GCA_027743785.1 Sinhomidia bicolor
CCTTCTTCTTCTTGTTCATCCTTGTACTACAGCTATTGCAATATTAGCTTTTAGCTTGAGGAGAGCCATTGAAATGATGATGATGATGATGATGTGTAATGCGACCGTATTACAAAAATACTCTACTTACGCTTGCGGCTCCTGTCCTTCTGACAATGCGTGGCGTTACAGAAAATGGACATTGTCAGAATGAAATAATAATATTTTACATTTTCAACTTACCTAGAGTCCAACAACAACAACAAAGAGATAAAATGTCTTGGTGAAAGGGTATACAATAGAATTGGCATTCACTTACTCAAGCAACCGTGTTGTGTGTGTGTGCGCGCGTTAGCATAATGTGCTGAAACTTGGTAGAAAAATATGTTGATTAAAATATGACTGTTATTAGCATCATTATTAACTGTAAATGCATAGTAGACTTTACCTTAGCGATCGATTTACAGTGCTGACGGCAAAAAATATGTTTTTGTAATTATTACTATTCTTTTTGCTGCTGCTCGTAGACGTTACGTGTGCTACTGCTGCCTCTACTACTAGTATCATCATATTAAATTACCATCCACGGAATTGTACTGTTTTATATTTTTGTATGTACAACAATGTAATTTAGTTATGGCATCTAATTTATTACCAAGCACGAACATTATTTTTTACAAATATTAAAATGTATATTGTAATAACTCTTCCCCACTCTACTATTTCCCATCACGATGACAATATATTTCTCGAGGGAAAAGCGTGTCTAAAACGGTTTAATTACTTTTTTCCCATCCACACTTTTCATTTGTGTACTTTCGCATATTATGCATGTATATGTATGTATGCAAATATATGTGAGTAATACTGAATTTCAATCGAAATTAATACAATTTGTTATAATTTTCTGCTGAATCCACTCCACTACTACAACAACAACAACAACAACACCGTTATTTAACGACGTGTTCAGTATTGATTAATTAAATCAACAAAGTTTCCCAAGGATGACGACGCCTTTATACACTGCTACACCAAACACACCATAGGTTTCTCTCTTTTTTTAGCGTTTTTAACCGCAAATCAAACCCATGGAATCTTTCTTTTTCGTAAAAAATATTTTCCAAGCCGGGCTTCTAATAGCAACAAACCTTATATTTCTAAATAAAAATAAATAGTAAAATGTTTTTATGTTTTTTTTCTCTCTCTCTCTCTCTGACAACCAAACTCTTTCTCTCTTGCCATCTTGATAATAGCACAAGCAGTGCAGTGTACTATAGTGCTGACAAGACATGTGATTTGATCTAGACTGGGTGAAATGATGACGGGGAAAAGCAAGACAAAAATACTTGCTTGTTGTGATTATCATAATGAATTTACATAACACTCACCATCATCATCATCGTCATCATGGCGCTGCGCTGCTGCTGGTGCTGTTGAAAGTAAATAAATGCACACAGGAGAGAAACGCACGTCGTGTAAGTACATGTATGCATGCATGCTTGCGCCCATCGTGCTATTTTCTTGCCATATGTGCACAAAATATTATAGAACGTGTGTAGAGAAAAAAGAAGAGCTTACCAAAAGGAGTTGAGTAGCAGTAGTCGTCGTCGTCATCGTAGTAGTAGTAGCTGTTGTTTTACTACTATTACAAGTCTGTGTACTGAAAATAATAACTAGAGTAACCAACGCTGCTGTTGTTACTGCTGCTTTTACCTCGTCTTGTTGTGTTTGTGTTTGTGTGTGTTTTTGTCTTTTTTGCTTCCATAGTTTTCCATTATTTTGTAGGATAATATTATCCCTATTTAGACTATTATTTTATGCTGCTACGGCTCGTACTGGTGCCAGTGTAGCTATGATTATTATGGCTTACATCTTATGGACATAAA
The DNA here is from genome assembly GCA_027743785.1 of Sinhomidia bicolor. NCBI lineage: Eukaryota > Metazoa > Arthropoda > Collembola > Entomobryomorpha > Entomobryidae > Sinhomidia > Sinhomidia bicolor. The sequence continues at coordinate 1,869 of JAHZMT010003346.1, forward strand.
CTATAATATGTGTTGTTGTTGTTGTTGCTGCTGCTGCTGTCGTCGACGTCGTCGTGTGTACGGAAAAAGAGGAGAAAAACAGTGTTTCAATGGCTATTCATGCTTTCTCTTTTTCTGATGTTCCTGGAACGTAGTAGTAGTATAATGAAAGGGAGCAAACACAACTATTCGCAACCGCCACCGTTACCATCACCGCTATATAATAAGTAGAAAGAATTCTTGTTGTTGTACGTGCTCGTTTCATATGAAAGGATAATGGTTGACAGTGGTTGTAAACTGCAGGGACGGTGCTGCTGAGTTGCAAGATTACATGGGAGCTAGTTTATTCGATGAGACATATAGGCGGATAGATAGATGTAAACATGTCGCTAGAATGGATGCACATATATTATATATCGCTTTCCTTTTTTAGGTAGTGGTGGCAGTAGTGCTTAATTTGATCGGCTACCAAGTCAGAGTGCTCACTTGTTTATGCATGTGGCTGACCTACTAGGAGTATATTTTGAGTGGCAATTGAAAAGACGGAAAATTCATTTATTTCTTTTGAAAATACAATTCTGTTTAATGGATGGAACTTTTCTTGGAAAAAAATGGAATTTATTAAATATTTTTAATCAACAACATGAAAATTTTTTTTGGATGAAGCGTACAGAGATACGGTAGTATTTAGAACTTAGTATCAAATGCGTGAATTTGAATATCTTATCGGAGTGACAACCAAAGGAAGAAATTGAATGTCTAAAAAAATTCCTAAAATAAAATACAAAGTTATGTAAGCACATGTGACATTGCTGAAAATGACACCAGAATCAATCCACTCACGCGGAAATTGGTCCGTTTCCAGAAACAGTGGCCATTATTATTTCAATTGGCATTCGAAATGCTTCCCTGGTGAGTTTGTATATCATTGTAGTTTGTTATAAAATCAGCAAAATGTAGTACTAGTAGCAGCAGCAGTAATAATAGCAGCAGTAGAATTACTTGTTGTGTGGTGATGAGCGCAGCAGTTGAAACAGGAGCACGCATTCTAATAACAAAAACCTAAAAAAAAATGTCTGGTAAGACCTTTTCACTTGTCATATATAAATATCTGGATACCCGCACTTACATACATACATGTAGGCATATGAAAAATACGTAGACTACACGATACCACTATTTAGCCCATGTGAAATTCCATATCTTTTCTTACGACCCGGGTGACTAGTAACTATATACTTTCTCTCTACTTCTACTACTGCAATATTATATGATGATATACATAAAATGATAGCGGTAGCTGGAAAGTATACAGAAGGAGGACAGCCATAAAAACCGGCGGTGTGGTGGTGATCGTGGGTTTTATTTAGCTTGCCACTGCAACGCAAAAAAAAGAGTTAAAAAAGAAAGTTATATTATGCAGCGGTGCATGCATGGCTCTTGGTAAAAGTTGAATACAGTAGTACAAGAAGAAGAAGAGAAGAGAAAAGAAAGAAAGAAAAAGAAAAGTGAGTGAGTTAAAGTTTTAGTCGTTGGGGTGCCTTATTGGTACACTGCTCATGTTGTCTGCTTGGCAATCTACACCTCCTCGAGTGTTCTTTTAACCTGACTGCTGCTTCTGCCGCGGCATCTTGCCCACGTTCCTTTACTCTCCTTTCTTTTCTCTCTCTCTCTCTTTCTTGTTGTATCACGAGTAAGTTTAATCCACACAGAAGAAACCTAAGCCATCTTATACCAGTGTGCTTTTCTCGCCCTCTCCTTCCTATCACGAAATGTTTTTCTATTGCTACTCTCTTTCTCCTTACTGCTGCTAAATACTATTAGTATTGCCAAGCTTACTACCAAACAACGGACACCGTTTTTTTATATTCTTTATCTGAAAGTTTTTTTCTTCTCCATGTTCAGATTTCACTCACTAGTGCGTATTTTCTCTAATAATGCAACTATCTCCGAACCACCGCAACACTCACGTTCTTTGCTCATGTTCATGTAAATGAATGAACTAAAAAGAAGACAAAAAGACGCATGCAAAAAAATAAGGAGAAAGTCCGTCTTGACTACATCGTCATTGACCATCTATCTAAAGCACAACTTTGAAAAATATACTATGCTAGCAATGTGTACAAGCCTAATATTTTGATGATAAAGCATTTCATAATATTTACTACTACTATTTTAGGTCTTTGTTGTGTTTTTTTTCTTCTTCTTCTAAATTTGCCCATTTGTCAAAAGAAACATACACAGCAGCATTAACACCAACAACGTTGCTTGTGCCTCTAGCTCCGCTGCTTTCTGTTTACAGCAGTAGCAGTAGCAGCTTAAGCTTTAGGAAGATTGTGTGTGTACGAAAACGTAAGTGATGGGATACATAAGGAAAAAATATGTATTTATGATGCTGGGAAAAATAAAACAAAAAAATGTTTTATGATTATCGTATAATATGACAGTAGCATCCTTTTCTACCTTTTATTATTATTATTGTCTATTTTGTTAAGAGGAAGAAAAAAATGTTTATCGTAAAAGAAACTCGGTGTAAGGTGCTTTAGTGGTGGGTCAAGTCAAAATGACAAATTGCAATGTAAAGGAAAGTGTGGTCGGCTCCTTTCCTTTTTTTCCATTATTGTTTCAAGCGTTCTTACGTATTACAGCTTTCCACCGTATTTGCTACCATAACTGTGTGTACATTTACGTTTTGATGGACATTCTTGGCTTCCGGCCACCAAAACAATCATTTATGTAATCCCTTTTTTTGCATCGTCTCCCTCTCTCTCTCTCTCTCTGTGTACTTTCACTACTGCCTAAAATAAATTTTTATGAATGTAGTTGTGTCATTTATTTTTCTCAAAAAGAAATTTCCCTTCCTTTTTATAAAAAATCAAACCGTTTCTATTTATTACTTTTTAACCAAAGTAGATACGCAAATGTAAAAAACTATATATTGCCGCCATGTTTGTACGTCTGTTCTGTTTGCCCTTACAATCTATCATTTTTCCAACTGAGCAACCACCAAGTGGCATATAAAGTAATTGATTTAAGCAAGTTAAGTGGAACGGATGGTGATTTTGAATGAATGTCATCAACAAAAAATATACATACGTACATGTATACACACACACATACATATATCCAACTTATTATTACTGCCTCAATTACTGCGGTTTGCATTTTGTTTCCGTATTGTTATTACTATTGCAAAGTTTAAGTAGAAGTTTTCTTTTGGACATTCGACATTTTATTACTAAATAACTACTACGACTACTACTACTACTAGCCCACATTATAGAGAGTTTTTGGTTTCACTGAATAAAATTTATGTGCATGCGGTATGTTTATTTGGAGTATCCGAGCAATAAATTTATTACCTACGTGCATTTGCACTAGCGTGGTGCATAACTAAAACTACACCTTGCATAAATCCTCATGATTTATAGTTTCTGCTTGCTACTTCTCCATTCTGTCGTCCTTGTCACTGGTGTCTGGTCTCATTCATTTTGAAACGACAATAATAATAGGATTTCAGCTACAGCAGCAGCAATGCCCCGTGTCAAACGAGTGGTATGCGAAACGTTATCACGAACGGAATTGGTAAAGGTTGGTTTTTTCGGTTTGTCAGGGGTCAATTGCACATAATAACACGGAGCTTTCTATATATTCTCCACTATCAATAATAATAATAATAATAATAGCACACCTACATAACAACTTGCGCTTTTTACAGATATCAAACCAAAGCGACCCCTATACTGCGGTTGGGTGTATGTAGGTAGCTGAAATATTTCCGTATAACAACTTTGTGGCATGATTCGTGAATATCGGTAGGCATATCAAAAAAATGTATGTTTTATAGGGGCGCACATAATATGTACAAGCGATTGTATACCGCATACCTATACGTATGTACATAGGTGGAATAAAGTACATAGTCCGAATAGCATCTTCCCCCTCTTCTCTCCCTCGACTTTATTTACTTTTAGCACTTTTCTTACAAAAGAATGAAAGTATATCAGTTCACCACCATCAAGCCAAGGTTGCGTAAGGTTCATAAGTAAGTACTACTACTATGCGTAAGTCGCACGCGGATATATTAGATGCAAACACGATAAAAAAACGTTAAAATTTATTGGATTGTCTAAACGGTGGATGCATTTACTGTCCTTTTATTGCTTTTATCGTGCCCTCAAAAACGAGGGTCTCCTTTCGATTCGAATGTACAATTTGTAATATATATGTATACACAGTGTAGCAAAAGATATGACTGGAAAAATAACCAGTGTAATTTATCAACTGAACTCGTTATTATTATTATTAATTCTCTAATGATGATTACAACTTTTCCCAGTGGTTGAATAAAAAAGCGATGTATATCTTGGGAACAGAAGCGAGAAGAAAAAAACAAGAAGGAAATGTGAAAATATTCCAGTTGGTTTATTATTATTACATGTACCTATTACTCCATTTCCCAAGAGTGCTGAGCATTTAGTCTGTTTATTCAACTAAACCAGTCTCTCTTTTTTGCGGCCACAGATAAACGCTGAACGTGACAAAAGATATGTCACTCAGTTGTCATGGGATAACCTCGTATATGTAGCAAATGTCATTTTTCTTGGTACAGATTCATTCCTTGAATGAAGACAGTCTTCTCATCTCCTCACGATTGCGTGGTCAGTTTGTAAAACGGTCGGATTCTGGTTTTATCTAAGAATGAATTTTTATGGATTGAAGAAAAAAAGGAAAATGCATTACACTTACCTATTTTTATGTAAATATACCTACCTACCTATTTATCTACCTACACAAGTAGTAAAACTTGCTTATTCTTTTAAAAGTTATTTATAAGTCTGCAACCTGCCTACAGACGACAACATAATAGCATATAAAAACTTCGCCAGCTCCCATTATCCTGTCTGACATATAACCATGCATCTTTAATGACAGCTACTGTCGATATGCCTGGCTATTGTAGGTGGGCAAGTACACCATCCACTATTCAAACGGTGAAATTTCTCTCTCTCTCCCTCTCTCTCTCCATCATTCCGTCACTTAAAATGGTTTTTGTCTTTTGCCTCAGGAAAGTGGTGGTGGTGCTGGTTGGCGCTGCTGTTGTGAGAGAAGATGCAAGTTGCTCGCTCCAAACGTGCACATACTACAAAGGAGGGAGTAATGAAAAAAAGTCAATTGTTACAAGGAGAGAATGTGACGAGGGAACAGGCATTTCTTGTTTCCTTGGAACGTTTTCAGATCACGTGCCACACTTTAATGCTCCTGCATAAGACTCCACTCTCGTTTGCTGAACGGTTATGTGTTGTACATTTTCGCGGTGGTTGTATAAAAATGGAATAGAGAGAGAGAGTTGGAAAAAAGGGATATATAGAAATGGGAGCGACCGTTGTCGTCATCATCAGCACATAATGTAAATAATAATACATATGTCAATTTATTTTATTCATACTCCCTTCAATACACATATTGCCATTGCAATGAAATCTAAGTTGCTGATTTAAGTTCAATTAAATATTTAAAAAACAAGTAGTAGGTTGCCATATGTTGTATGTATGTGTTCGCGTGATTGTAAAAACCGTTGGAGTAATAGAAAGTTAGAAAAAAGGATAAAAAGAGAAATGAGAGCGACCGTCGTCGTCATCATCAATACATCAGCAGCAGCAGCTTTCATATCAGCAGGTCAATAGCAAACTGTACTTAGCAGAAAAACATAATATTTATGTAAGATAAACAGATAGACAGACTCCCACTCCCCTTCACACAAACAAACAATGAATGTATATATATGAACACATAGAAAAACACAAGAAGAGGAGACGTTGAAGGGTTATTATTATTTCGACTTTTCCTCCTTCTATTTGCTTAGGGAGAAGGGAGTAGATATATAGTAGTCGTAAATAGGATAGTATGTTCCTTTCCTGGTATAGTTAAGAAGGAGGAAAAGGGGAAATATATACAGGTCAGTAAAAAACCATCAACATTCCTCTCATTTCTTGTTAAAAGCAGCGATTGTATCTCTGCACACTGCGTAAAGACAAGGTCGAGAGAGAAACAAAGGATAAAAAATACGTATAAATTTATAAAGTATTATTAGAAAATAGGAGAGGAAGAAAAGAAAAAGACTTTAGTGTTTTGGAAGAAAAAAAGAGGCAGAACCTCTTTCTCGGTGTTCGGATTGGAACTTTAAAGACGAAAGTGCCATCGGATTTGAACTACATTTTTCTAGATTCAAAAAGAACGCACCAATTTTAGCCGTAATCAAACTACGTGGATAACATACAGTTTGTTTCGATATTTTTGGTATGCGATTGAACGGCTATTTTAATATATTAAAAATATCGAAAGCACAAATTGATTTCAGTATACATGATTCAAATACTATATAAACAGATAAACGTAATTTGTTTGTAGCTAAAGAGAATTTGGTAAAACATCTAAATCCAGATATCAAGCTTGTTGAGCAAAAATGGTCAAAGAAATTTTGAGGAAGAAACCTAGCACGTCTACTGCCCTTTTCCACAAGCCAATTCGTGCCTTAGAATACAATGAATCTCACTCAATCAGTCTGCCTACCAGTATTTATTTCAGGAATTAGACGAGCCAAAAAATGAACGTTTTGTTGTTGTTGGACAGGATGAATCTAGTATTAAATACGATGATCATCATCGTCATCAAGACGACGCTACGAGGACAGAATATATACTATATACATATACACGTAAAACAAACAACTAGAGTTGAAAGTGTAAGTACTCTCAAAACCGCTTCAGCTTCTATAACTCATTTCTTTCTTTTTCGATTTCTTTTCCTTCACTGGAATTTTTTTTTGCCAGAGAATTTTTTTCTTCAGAGTTTGCTGCTGCTGCGGCGTTTGTGATATTGGATTCCGTGTTTCAAAGCGGCAGCACATGCACGCAGCACATCATTCCTTGTCAAAGAAGTGAAGTCAGAAGAAGAAAGAAAGAAAGAGAGAGAGAGAGAAAGGACTGTAACATTTAATGATTTTATTTCATGACTGTTCCACTTTACAAAACACTTAAATGCATTACATGTTCGTTTTGTGCAGCTAACAAAAGAGGACATTCCAGTATTTAAACTTCCATCAAACCGTTTATCAGTTTATGGATTTACTGGAAAGACGAAATAAATTCAGTCTATTTTATGGGAATCTATGTATTTATTAGGATTTGGATGCTGGCAGGTTACATATAAAATGGAAGAATAATAAGAGGGCTGTTGGAGTGTGAGATGTAACAGCAGTCAACGGTGATGCTGATGATAATGATGAGGTTATCATTGTAGAAGCAGAAGAAGTAAATGGGGAATGTGCATGTGCACATATTATTTATATGCGTAGAGCTTTCAAGAATATGCGTCATTCACATGTAACCTTGGACAATTTCGACACAGATAGACAAGCAGGTTTGACACTGGGTGCTTTACAAAGGGGTATATAGGAATGCAAAGAGTACGTACGTGGTAACACATACATCACCTTGTGGTAACACTGTCATAAATTGAGCATCAATTTTTCCAAAATTGGAATTAAAAATAGTTTTATTGTTGCAAGGTTCCAACACCACTGTAGTAATTATGAGCTTACTGAAAAAAATAATGTCAAATCTCCATGGCAACTATTTTGCGACAATATTTTATACGACATTTCCCTCGCCGCAGAACGGTATAACGCCCCGCATAAGTCACGATTAACAATACATAAACCAATCATAAGTCTCCCACCGCGCCAATTTTCTTGTTAGACAGCATTAAATTTCGATTAAGATGACGAGCACGTCTAATGTTTTGCCCGTGTAGATGTACATACTTATGACCCAATCATACAAAAAAATATTCAAGCCCACACGACTTCCTACATTTGGGATATGTGACGAGACGTGAGTGACAAATGTTCTTGAAAACTCCACGTATAATATGTGTACATATGTATACTAGTAGTAGTAGTAGTAAATGCACATAGTAAATAGTGGCTCGCGTCTATCCCTCTCTTTCACTTTCTTCTTCAGCATTAAATTTCAAGAGGAGTTCGTGAAAATAGCTGACATGTTGAAGGAACATGAAGGACCTGAAGAGAAGGAATAGAGCCGTGAGTAAAATTGGAAAAAGGAGATTGAAGGAAAAGGACTAGTGCCAGATGCTCATGAGAAAATCAATCATTACAACTTACAACAACTACTACTCACTCTCCTCTCATACTCTGCACAGGGGTGTGTGCTAGTCTATCTATATAAATGTGAAAACGCATTCACGTCTATTTAAGTATGTACGCAGTGTTCATACATATAAGGCCACGTACTTTGTACATTTTGTATGTGCCTTTTTTCTCTGTGTGTGAACTTGGTTTAAAAAGGTTTTTTTCGAAGGCGTGCTGTAGTAGTAGCCTGGTTCTCAGACTTTACATAAAACACCAGTGGCAGGCAAACCTAACATTATTACTATTACCACTGCACAGTGGCCATCATCATGCAGAACATCTTGTGATACTTTTTAGTGATGATAATGCATGTGCAGAAAAGTAAGTAGTAAAAGAGCGAGTACCGGCGGCAGCAGCAGCAACAGCCGCATTGGAGATTTTCACTGCTGCTGCTGCTGCTACTACTACTTTTGCTGCTCTGTGAACTTTTCTACTTGTACACAGAGTTATCTTGCTCGTGTATCCATAATCCAAAACAGGATTATCGTTTAAGCAAATATGTATAGCATAAGTAGTTGTAGTAAGTAATATGATATACTTACTCTGGACTTGGTCCGAGTACCCAATGTAGACACAAAAGTTCACTACAGTTCAAAGTATTTTTTTTCTGAAAAAAATTCTTTTTGGTAACTAAAAGGATTTTGATAGGAAAATTAAGTCTCGTGTATGTACTTCTTCTTCTACTTTTGCAAACAGGTAATAAAGTACAAAGAAAGTTTTTCATCATTTTTTTCTGCGCTTAACTCTATTTCCGTACTCTACCAAAATAGTATAGGTATCTTTTCATACCATATACCTAGCGGCTAAGTACATTTAAGATTACACACTGCAGAAGCAGCAGGGAAAGAAAGACGGAGCAGCTGCTGCAGCTGTACTACTACAACGAGTTCCAAAAGTGTACGCCAGTATTTAAAAAAAGAGGCCTGCAGCTAAAGTGCTTCATATGTTTTTATTACAACTACTGCTCTTTCAATACAAGTGAACTACTTTAATAACTTGATATTTGTGCGTTGTTTGAACTCCTCCCATGAAAAAATAATTCAGTTATGTATGTATATTGTGATCGAGAATATGGAAAAAAGGATAATTTCCAAGGGATATATATTCAATTGCATATGAAGGCTTTTATGACAGACATTTGTCGACAGGCTTCTATTTTGTGTATCTGACATTACAAGTATCAAGTTTAAATACATAAGTAGCTCGTCACTAGTTAATACCACTACTTAAACCGCATTTAAATAATAATAATAATGCTGTAATACTTCAAAGAGTGATGAGCATAATAACATGAAAGAGCTCTTTACCTGAATTGGCATTACATATACTTTCCCCTCTCTCATCCTCATCATTTGTGAGCAATATAAAGCATATAATATGAAATTACTAAGCTGATTTTATTTTAGCCCTCTCATGAACAGTAGGTTCACACGCAACTAGGAAATTATCTGGGGTATGAAATGCAAAAAAAAATGCTTTTTTATCCTTTTTACCCAAGTTATTAGACTTTCCCTTTCACACAAATATTACCCCCATTTGCAATCATGCATAAAACTCAAGTCGACAACCGCAAAAAATATTTAAGTAAGGAGAAGTCGAATAATTCTCAAATAGCATAAAAGCAAAAAAATACAGAAACGAGAATTTTCTCACTAAAGTAATCATAAGGAAAAGTGAAAACGGCTAAGTTTTCTTTGAAAATGTGCTGGTGACGTACACAGGTTCGAGGCTCATATGATGATGATCATCATCAAGGTATAATGTTAATACATATAAGCATTACGACGCCGATGATATTAGGGTATGACGATAACATCATCATTATTATTAGATTTTCATATATAATTCATTCATATCTTCTTCTCTGCTCGGAGCTTAAATCATTCTGCATTTTTTTTATAAAACTAGTAACTACACCGCTGTTACAATGTTGCCTCTATACTCCAGCTGGATTTTGTGTCATTGATTGACCACCCCATTATTAGACCACATTCAGAACGCTAGTAATATGATTTATACATCTGATTTTCCTTTAGCGAAGTGTACAAAGAAAAATTAAAAATGTGTATAATTAAAGAAAGAGACAGGGATTTAATTGGAACTAGAGCGATTAAGGATTGCTTTTGGGACACTAGCATACTGTGACCCAACAATGGGCTGGTCGAATATTGGCAATCTATCCTCCAAGCTGTTACATCATTTTCAGGGGAAATAACGAAGACGACGACGCCCTTGCTATGAGCAGGCTAATTTCATCTACAGCAAATCTATCATTCCGTATGAATGTAAAATTGGCTAGATCATGCAACTTACAGTCACCGGCATTACACTGGATAGGGGAAAGTTTTTTTCATACTTGAATCTATTTTTTTCTGCTTCGTTTCCTTTTTCATCTTCTTCCCCCTGTTTCCAACCTCAGCTTATTTTTCACTTATATATGCTTAAGTGCCAATATCCAAGGTGATTCGACTCCAATCTCATAAAAGCAACTTAACACGTTTATGCTCAAAAACGTTTTTCTCAATCCTTCCGGTTAGTTGCTCACTCTCTCTTCAAAAACCAAAAATTAGTATTTATATCTAGTCGACAACTGATAAACGCCTTTCTCATTACCAATTTTGATCGCGACATCTGACAAAGGATACACAAAAATGGAATATCTTCAGCTAAAATGATCCACAGTCATACTGTCTATCTTTGTGTGTCAGTCACTTACACATGAACACACATACCTACACACATACATTTCTGCTTCAAAAAAAATTTCGCATCTGCCTCGTCGTAGCTCTTATATGGCTCCAACTGCATACACTAAAAAAGGAAATGAATTTTATAGCTCATAATATTTTGCACGAGAAAAAGTAGTAATTTCCCAATAATAACACTCTAGTTACTTTTACAGTAGCGAAAGGCTCCTTTGGGAGCAATTATTGACACTTGTAAATTATATTATGGAAATAGTAGGGAAAAAAATATTAAGAGGATCATATCTCCTCCCACGCAAAACGCTTTTACTTTACACACATACACACCACTTAAGCAGCTTTGGATCGGTGGGTCGGTCGGGCGTAGCAGCAAGTCAATTACGGGCTTGTTAGTTGGGTTGGGAATATAATAAGTAAACGAAATACTTTTGAACTTTTAGGATTGATGTCTCACCTTCAACCTTTTCTCTTTTCCCAATTCATTACGATGGGCTTATAAATTCTTATAAATTTTCAGTAGTAGCAACATCCTCTGGATAAACTTGATTTCACTATTAGCTGCTTCGTCTCGCTACTTTAGTTTATATTGGCTTAGCTCAAGTTATATATATGGAGAGAGTCTATATACGGCCGATGAGGCTGATGTGGTTTTTCTTTTGAAAAAAACAGAAATAAAAAGTAGTTCTCCCACGCGGAGAGTTGAAATAATAATAATAATAACATGGTATACCTATATGCACTCCATATGGAAAAGTTTCAAGTGGCCGCACTCTATTCCATTGTGTTATGTAATCACTGACACAGCAAAAATTGTTTAGACATTCCATATTTCATCAATAAAAATGGTTAGCGTTTGCGTTTTTTCCAAGGTGTAGTATTTTGATGAAAGTCCTGGTAACTCTCGGCTTCTAAATGTTATCCCTCGCTAGTCGCTGACTACTACTACTACATCTACTACTACACACCGTACCGTTCACTCGCTCGCTTTTTTCTTGATATTTCAAGATATGCATGCATATTTTTTACAATGTGTCGCTTTATACCAGAGAAAATTTAGAGACTCTTCTTCTACTCCTCTTCTTCTTTCCACTAGCTGGCTGCTTTCCTGCAATCAGGTAAAGGTTATTTGCATATTATCCATGGGGACGTAGCTAAACTCAACCAATTTCACTAGTCACAAAAAAACTTGTTCTGCTTTACGCTCCGTTCCAGATAAACATTCTCCTTGTGTGGTAGTAAACAGCAGAGAAGAAGACGACGACGACGGAGAGGAAGAAGAATTGTATGACTGTGTATATTCATAAATCCTGGTCTGCCTACCAACCAACCAACCAGCCAACCACCATCACCATCATCACGCACTTCAATGCTACGTTTTGTTTTTGGCTGTTTTACATATGTATTTTATGCAAGTGTTTCTCTCTCTCGCTGTCTCTACCTCTATTTTTTTTTCTCGAGTCGTCGTCGTCGTCTCTCCTGATTTCCATTTGAGTCTTCTGATTGAATAGTATGCCCGCATACACTCATATACATATATATACACACAGACAAACTGCAAATTGTGTATTGGAACAACTTTCTCTCTTTCTGTTTCTATCCATCTGCCTCTTTTCCTCTTTCTCTTGAGCTGTTTTTTGTCGATTGTTTTTTTTGGTTTATAACAGCAACCAACCAAATCTGTTCCACTTAAATGGTAAACTATGTGTGCGTGCGTGATTTCCACAAAATGGAAGGCTTTGATGAGCTGATAATGATGACGAGCATACGCTTTCTCTCTGTAGTAGAGAGACCAAAGCAGAGAAGATTTTGCTTGGTTAAAAATGAAAAGTTTGTAGTGCCATGTATTTTTGCTATGCAAAAAAGGAACATGTTCGTTGTATGTATGTGGCAGTCATGCGTTATATGAGTGTTGTATAGAAACAGATAAATAGACAGATAAATAAACACATGATTGCAACCTGTAAAGGGTTACATACACATGAAGGATTTCTCCATTTTTTAAAAAGAAAGGATGCAATTATCAGTGTAATTAAGTCAAAAAGTTTTTTTTGGCATTTGAATGAACGTTTTCTTTTTATGACGATTTTAATTACAGAGAACATTGAACACAAAAAGCAACCACGGATGCTTTTCCTCCACTTATTATTAGTTCTTCTTTTTTATATAATCCGTTCTAAATACGTACACTCAAGTGCTGCTGCTGCTGCATTCTATTACAAATTAGTTAATAAATAGAAACCTCTCTCTCTCTCATTCTAAAACACTTGATCCTCTTCATGCAGCAATGCACTACAGTCGTTATTATCAGCCAACCTTGATTTTGGTTCATGGTTACCGCTTCGCAATTAAAAGTCAGCCTTGAACGGGGAAAAGAAACAATAAAAAATAATAAATTCCAGCCCTACTCCCATAACTTTTACTCATGTATTCACCACCAAACCGCTAAAAAAATTACAGATACACACGACCTTCAGTGTGGAATGTACGTGTTGTATATTTTGCTTCTGGTGAAAGAAATCATCGTCATCGTCATTCCCGTCAGTGGCTGTCAGCTTGCTAGACCATGTCTCATCGTCTTTTCTTTATTTTTAAAATATATATATTTATATATATATTCTGTACACACAGCATCCACAGTAACGGACTAGTAATATATGTGTGTGTATCCATGAATTCAATCTGTTCTGAGTGCAGATTGAATGGATACCTGTGAGTTTCTGACTGCTTTGTGAGTGAATTAAGAAAGTCGTAAAAAAAGAGAAAAAAAACTAAAGAGACGGAGAGAAGGAAAGAAACCTGGTATGCATTTGCGTGCGCTTACTACTCTCCACTGTGTGGTTTGTGTATGCTTTATATAGGTTAGCTGCTTCTTCCAACTACTCACTCCCTCCAGCTGTAATCCTTCAAACACATCAAACTTGTGCAAATCGATAAAAACGTGTCTTTTTGTACTTTCACCCAACAGCATCTTTTTTCTCTCTTTCTATTTCTCTCTTTATATATACTCTTGTTATTTTACACAGCACTTGTTCCTTTCATGTGAGAGAGTTCTTGTCTAGAATTCAAGCAAAAACACTGAAATTCATGAACTGTTTGTATGTACATTTTTTTACCCGAAAAAATATACATTATATTGTCCATTAGGACAGTATGTTTAATACAAGGCATACATTGCGTACTGCTACTTTCTCCTTTTTATATCACTGTACACACCCAACAACACAACTACCAGAGTTATTTTTTGTACACGACACAGCGTATAATCAAATCGCTTTAAAAAAAAGAATCTATTTGGCAACATTCAGTGAATAGTAGTAGTAGTAGTGAATATGGTTGCACAACATCTCATCCCTGTTTTTTCCTTGTTGTAAGGTTTTTGGCTTTTAGACAGTTTAAAAATATTTTCCCATCTTGTGATGTATTTTTTCTCCGTGTTTCTTACATTTATTGCCCATGTAAGTAGGTAGGTAGGTAGGTATGTCATATCATTTCGTCTTTTTTTGGCCTCCGCAAAACGACGACAAAAAGGTAATAAGCCATGCCGCCAGATATGTTTGTTGATCTCCGCCAGTTTGACTGCTACTTACATTACTAAAAGTGTATGGGAATCGGAATCCTGCTGATCCTTTATTTGAGTTTGTCACCAAATGTTTCGATAGGATGTAGGCACGTTTCTTTCTCTTTCTTTTGCTGAAATAAAATTGATGTGTTCTATTATTATCCTTATTATTATTATAGGTAGTAACTATACTAGAGCAATAAATGGCTAAACCGGAAAACAGAACATGTGTGGAAAATTGTTTGTGTGTAAGTTACTTACACCAAGCTATTTTTACTTCCCCAAAAAAACTGTTATCATCAGCATTAAAATTATTTCTTTTTTTCAAGAAAAAAATTCAATCTTCAGGTACCACCATCGTCATCGGTTGTCTAAAGTGAGCAAAAGCATGTGTACATACAATAAACTTTATCTTGTTGCCATAAAAGAGCAATATATATATTATTAGGCTAAGCATCTCGTTCCCTCATGTTCTGCTGCTGCTGCTGTGGTTGCTAAAAACTTGTGTTGAATGAAATTAAAAATTGTGTAAATTGATTATGAAAGTATACTTGTGTTCAAGTTGAGAGTGTAGAGAGTAGTAGCTAGCAGCGTAGCAGCACACTGCTATTACATGCATTACAGCAGACTAGACAAGTGTTTCTCCTAAACTTTTATGGTTAACTTTACAAAATTTATTCAATCAATAAAAGTTGACAATTTTATTGCCGCCACACTTTACATAAATCTGGGCTGCTATTTTTGGAAGAGTGTTAAATATATTTGTCCCTTTTTGTCTTTTCCCAACTTTCGGTTTAGTCAACTTTATCAAGTTTTTTTAAACTTACAAGCTTAACTTTCAAGCTGCCTCTCCCTCATACATTATTATTAAAGTTGTTCTCTATCATTTTTGAGAGTTGCTTTCACCGACCACCACTAAAAATTTGGCTGCTACATTTTCTTAGCCACGGAATAAGAATCAGAGAAGCGGACATGGATAAGTAGAAAGGGCGGAATGAAATTACATTTTGAAAAATGTACTTATACAACCATCTTCACCACGTGTTTTCCCTCAATCTGAATTAAAGTCTTAAAGTAAACTAGAGCATGTAGGGACAAGAAGCATAAATGTCTCTGTCAAAATGTATGGATTCGACTACTTTTTTCCCAAAATATCTCCTATAACCATGACATATATAAAAAGATATGTACGTCATCATTATCAAAATGCGCTTGAACAACATAGTTTTTTTCAGGGGAAAAATGTCTATATAATGTTAACAGTGCAACTTTGTTCTGTGTCGACAACTTTTCTACCTTTAGCTTGTTGGTAAAGAAGAAGAAGAAGAGAAAAAAAGAGAAAGTGACAAAAACAAGGAATCGGGTAAGAGCGAGTAAGAAATAGAAAAAGTACAGTGGCTCATTCTGTCGTGTACTTCCTCTGTCCTCGCATGTGAGAGGAATGGCTGGGTGAAAAAAAGAGAGGGAAGTAACTACATCCATTACTTTGGATGAGTGGCAATTGAGAAACTTTACGGTAGTCGATTAAGTCCACTGAAAAAGCATCTGCATCCAATCGCTTCTTTACATTTGATGACTGACTTTATTGCGCAGGTAAGCACTCTATGAAATACGGAGCCTATTACTAGTAGTCTTGACGGTGTGCATAAAAACTTGCCTTGATTCACCTCGCACTGCGAAAAATAGACCAAGAAAACTTATCGAGCATATATACTGCTTGTATTGCAGCATTAGCTTTTTGCAGACCTGTATGGTATATATTCAGGCATTAGGAACGACTATGTGGTTGTGGTAAGTATCTATGTAAGTAGCAGCTAGTATATCATATTATAATACTAGTAGTCCTTTTTTACCAGGAAACCGACTGTTCATGAAAAGACGTGCAAAAAGTGTAAAAAAATACTGCTGGTAGCTTAGGTATATTACTTTTTGTATGTGTGCGTATACTTACATATTAGGTAGATGTATGTATATAGTCATCAACGTCATAGGTATTACTGGGAGTTTGCTCGGCGATGGTATGGATTATATTACCTGTTTGAAATAATATCGTGTCTGACTGAATGACTGACGGAGAAAAAGGGAAAGAGAGAAAGAGATGGAAAATAGAGAAAGTGTAACTCCAAAAACTTGTGTGTGCATATATAGGCATATAATGTATGTATATATGTATATATAAATATATATCCCTCTATCCATTTACCAACACTTGTCTAGAAACCTGGGAGAAATTCCATTCGTAGAATCATTTTTCTCAAAAGTATCAACAGCCTCCATGTTGATGATGATGACGATGCCAAGCTTTTATACTCTTTATCAAAGAAAGGATCCCTTTTTACTACATTTTCATACAACTAACATCAGACCACCATGCCACCACCATTTTTTTTACAAAACTAGTATAATGGTAAAACTAATAATAAGAATAACGTGTATAATCGTGTGTAGGTATAGTAGGCGTAAGCTGTAGTAGTTTTTTTTGCTGTTAGGCATGTTTATATGAACACATTCAAAAAGATTTTGCAAGGCTGTTGTCCTTTTGTATTATGAAAACTCTCTTCACAGCAATAATGAAGCAGCAGGAGAGAGAGAGAGAGAGAGAGAGAGAAGGAAAGAAATGGGAGATACGTTTTTTTAGATGGGTAGGTATATAATGACTATTTTATATAAATATTATGCTGCTGCGTCTTCTTCAAATTACGCCGAAGGGTGTATAGATACAATAATGATAATAATAATAATGTATCAGTATAGCTTGTATACTGGTTGGTAGGCATATCATGGTTTCATGCTTGGTTAAAGCATCTAACTTGACAACCATTTTTTGTACCTTTTTTCCGCTTTCTCTTCAAATTTTCTATTTTTTCTAATTAGTTATAATGCTTGCTCCCATTCTTTGAGCGTTTCCACAAGATTTTTTTTCTTTTGCCAGAATGTTGGGATAAAAGTTTGTTTTTTGTATAGTTCCATTGTACATCATCTTTAGAAACGGAGAGAGTAAGGAAATGTGGGAGTGGGATCAGTTGTGTTTACACTAAATGAAGAGTATACTAGTTGTAGTAAAAACAAGCGTTGTTGCTGCTTTCACAACACTGCATGTTTATTTGATAAAAATAGAACGTGGTGAATTCCACTTGTGCTGAAAATGGAAACCTGATATTATTATTTTTCCACTTTCTCTTGCAATTCTACTTCCATCACGCCTTTATTTTTTTCTGTACAAATCATACAGCTTGTGTGTGTGTGTACGCGCCAGTTGGTAATACCCGGAGCCATTTTAGTGCAAAGCGGTTGCTAACGATTTTAAGATGGCTGTTTGTATGTCTGTCTGTCTGTCTAACTAAAAGTAAATCTTACAACTTTACTTGTTATCATTCTAATAATGTAGCTATAATAACAAACTTTGTTTAACAATTAGTACAATATTTAATCTGCTGAAATGATCGTCACGAGTTGTTGTGAGCCATAGTTTTACACTTGTTCTGCTACTAGGCTTCTTCGGTACTATCATTTTACACCGAACCCAATTTTATTAATATTTTTTTTTCAAAAAAATGGAATGTAAACTAGCAGCAGTCTCTTAGGACAATGAATTACACTTAATTACGTTGAAACTAGCACTATTGCAGCAGCAGCAGCAGCAGGATAGTGCGCTATTTTGCACTGTAATCTTGACATATTTAAGTTTCTTCCCCCCTCCAATAAATTCATGCTGCACTGCATTGCACTGCGAGCAGCGCATTACTAAATACTTACAAGTTGTCTACGTGTGTAGCATAACAGCAAATCTGTCTAAAAAACAGAGAGAAAGAGAGAAAACAGAGAGTGTATAGGTACACGGCAGCATTTAGCAATCAATTTCACTTTAAGAGTGCATACCACTGCAAGGATCGTTAGTGATCCGTTATTAGTGAGCTAAAAAAAGAATACCTACCTTGTTTTCTTACAACATTCCTAAACACA
Organism: Sinhomidia bicolor; assembly: GCA_027743785.1. NCBI lineage: Eukaryota > Metazoa > Arthropoda > Collembola > Entomobryomorpha > Entomobryidae > Sinhomidia > Sinhomidia bicolor. Next base: position 20,287 of record JAHZMT010003346.1, read on the forward strand.
TTAAATAGGTCGTTTATTTTTCTCCACCAGAACAGCAAAAAAAAAATTTTCTACCTTTATTATTTCACTCTTAAAAACAAGCAAGAATGAATTCTTGCCAGTTTCACCATCACCACCAAAAAAAGATTCTTTTACTCTTTCCTCACTTTCATTCCCATTATTTTCGTTTGTTTGTGGGAATGGAAGCGATGAGCCGGTCATAATGCACAATGCATACACCGTTACCAACTAACCGCCAACCACCTTTACCGCAGCAGCAGCATTGAGCTGCACTCCATTCTTCCTCTCAACTTAAACTTAATGTTGCTTGCAACTTTTTCCTCTTCTTCTCCTCTTCCTCCCTTTTCCCGTATTCTGCTGGGGAATGTGTCTTGTAGAAAATGTTTCCTTCCACAACGTATGCACATACGTTGCTGAGTTTACATGATGATGAGTTTAAGTGGTGTGTGTTCATGGATGTATGCACATAGGCATGCCGTGTAGATAAGCGTACAGCAAAAAGAAGAGCAAAGGCAGCAAGGTTATAAGATTGTCGGTAAGCTCATCAGTTAAGTAGATACTTTGGAGACCATATTTCACTAGAGAATAATGCATTAATGGAGAAATCCAGACAGTTATGAGTCCTTTTGGACATGCTTTGCAATGATGCAAGTAACCACACATACACTAACCCCTTGAGTTTTAGTGAAGAGTGTGGTGGTGGTGGTAGCAAAGGAAAGCAGTAGGCAGGTATCATGGCACACCTCTTGACTGGGTATTCAGTCAGCTCAGCAGCAACTAACCTTATCTATTCATTCACCACAACCAACCGAACACTACTTCAAAACGATCATCAATGATAAATGATTTTCTAAATGAGTGCGTTCTCTTTTCTTACTCGTTTTTCATCTACCTACATATTATACCAGAGCAAAGTTGGTAGAACAAAACTCAGTGGAGTTTTTAACACTTTCTTTTTTTTTAAATAAAAAAGGAATTTCTTCTTAGCAACATTGGAGATCTTGCGTGGAAAAATAATCTAATTTGGAATTTTATTTACAATTCTTTCAAATAAAAAATACTCTGTAGAGAGAAAGGGAGAGAAAGGAAGAGAAAGCACATCTTATAGTAAATAAAATGTAAAGTGTGAATGTCTCGACCATATTTTTCGTGAGGATATATATATAGCTGTTGTAGCGATGATGAATACATGCCTAGGTTTTTTTGCAAGAGGAAAAGAAAATCACCCAAGAAGACTGTTTGAATAAAGATAACAGAAAGTGAGCAGCAGGATTTTCTTCTTCTTTTTACTCGTGTTATGCTGTCAGCAGCACTACAAATACGTATATATCTACATACATATGTATATATTTTTGTATTTACAACGTATATGCCTTTTCCTTGAACAAAACGTGCTTATGAAAGATAAGAAAAAAAGTAGAAAGTGCAATTACTGTATTTGGGTTAGTGCAACCCCTTTTTGTTGCTTATGGGTAGTCATCATCATCATCATCGTCATAATATCACGTAATACCACTACCACTGTACAGCGTGCAGCAAAAACAAGTTATGTAGAATAATAATAATAGTAGTAATATAAGTAGTACTACACGTAGATGAATACCTATACACTCAAACGAAGAGTACGAGTGATATGAGGGAATAATAATCATAATATTATGGAGATATGCAATTCTTTGTGTAAAAAATACAAATGTATTCCTTCTTCCCCTTCTCCTTTTACTTCAGAGTTAAGTAATATCAATAGGACAAAGCTCAATAAAAACGAGTTCATAAGGGGATTGACTTTTTTTGTATATTATTATTATTATTTCTCCGCATCAGCTTAGCAGGAGGAGCAGCAGCAGCGGCAGACGAAGAAGAAGAAGAAGCAAGGAGAGTAGGAGCAGCAATATTATTATTTTTATATTTTGTATAATATACATACTTACCTACTTTAACACTTGATTATAGTGCTGCTGTAGTAGTGGTGGTGGTGGTGGTAGCAAAGCAATCTCCCTGGAAATAAATAGAATGTAATGCAACTAGCGGTAAGATTCCCTCAAGGAAATCAGGCTGTAGTTTGGTAGGAAAAGGAAGAAGAAAACTTTTTTTATGTGCCTTGCTATATTACCATTCTTTTTTTAACCGATAGTCCTCCTCATATACATAGAGACAATGTGGAACATGTAATTTTATCTGTTGTCCTGACTTTCTTCATATTTGACGTGAGTCAATCAATACACCCAACGGGAAACCGCAAAATGGAATGGAAGAATAATGCTGTTCCAGGAGAGAGATCCAATATCCAATCATTCCCTTTAATCCTCTTGTATGTGAGTTTACGTTGCTCACCACTGCCACCACCATCTCCACCACGAACTATATATATTTCCTAGTTGGTGTTATTAGGTCTAAAGTTTTTGTGTATAGAAGCATTTATGTTTACGTCACTACGTCTAATTTTTTATTGTATAATTATGAACACAATATCGAATGTGTTCTACATTTTCAAAATTAAATTTCAATGTTAAACTAATTTCTATGTAAGCTATGCCAATTTAGATGATGTTACGTAATGAAGCCATGCAAAATAATAACAAATTCAGTAGCATTCACTCATTCACGCATCACAGCTTGTAGAAAACTTTGTTAACATCACTTTTGGAGTCTGTTACATATCATGTTTAAAAGCAACAAGGAACAAACGGTTAAATATCCAGCGTAAGGAAAGAGTTTATGCTAACAATGCTGCACAAAATGAATGCTACCATTTAAGTTAATTTCGGACTACACAAAACATTTCAAAAACTACGTACTTTACAAATTGTATTTCATAGAATAGCTATGCACTTGTAAGTTTAATCCTATCGAAAAAGTTAGAAGCGGCTTTTAATTAAATCATTTCTGAAAAAATATAATTATTTTGCCTATGTATGTTGTAATAATAATAATAACGTAAAAATGTGCACTCGACGTAACTAGTAATAGACCTATTTGATAGTAAAAACAGGTTAACATTTTCTACAAAAGAACCTATTCAATTTCAGCATCGAGGTTGCTAATTGATGAGGGACAAGTGCAGATTATACATAAAAACTTTATATCTAATTACCGCGAACGTTATCATCACCACCTGTTCCACATTATTGTTTGCTATATATGTACACAGTATAAAAATGATAATATCTACCTACCTACCTATATACTCTTTGGAAATATACAAGGAAGAATATGGCGACGATGAGGATGAGGATGACGATTACGACAACGACTAGAAGAAAAGACACCTATCATGATAATGATGATGTAATTCATAGCAGCCCAGTCATTCTCACGGTTACACTCTATTGATCTCGTAGAGAAGAGAATTAGAAGGGAGACTATCAAACATTTCCACAGTATCAAAATCCTTTTTCTTTTCTCAGATACCAACTGTAAAATGTTGAAAGTCGAATAAAGAAAGAAGAAAAAAAATTGTTACGTTGTTCACTGGCAAAGGTAATGCTAACTTTCATCACCAAACCATATTATTATTATTATTATTATTACTGGTAAAGTATTCCCTAACGATTCTACTGTTACGTTTGTCTGAAAAGGTGAAGAAAAAAGCAATCAAACTTTTTTTCGGAGAACGAAAACAAAGTTTTTTTTTCAAGAAAAAGAACAGCCAATCAGTGACATTACAAGAGGAAATTTTTTTACAGTCTAGTGAAATCTTATGGATGTGTGGATATACATACTATTATTATTACTATTCCAGACGTTTTTTTACTCTCTGATCTTCTAGACATTTGCATTTGATGCTTTGATTAGATTTGATGGCAGGAAAGTATAAAAAAAGATTTTCAAAGGGAATTCAATTCAGCGCAAGCAAAACTGTCCTCATTATTAACCATAATTGTCAGATTACAACCAAGATTAAAAATCGGATCATGAGCTAAAATCACCATAAATACATCCATGTTTTTTATCTCTTTTATTTCCAGTAAACATTTTTTTTCAAGTATTTTTCCAATTCACTGGCGCATAATTCTTGTCAAAATAAATTGGTGGAAAGAGCTGGGATTATTGTGGAAAGTATGTATGTATGTCTGGTGTGGAGAAATACGAATGTATGAATGTACATGTTTTCATTACTATTTCCACTTCTATGGTGATTACCTACTTGCACGCGCTATTTTGCAATTGCTTTGATCTTTCTGGTGGTGATACTACTATTTGCTCATAATAAAAGTGCTCATTAGTCACAATCACATAACCTCTAACCTTTTCCCTTTTTATGTGTGTTACCTCTCTGCATAGAAGATCCCTAATTTTTTGCTCGCTGACTACACAATTCCAAGGCGAGCGAAAGACAGACTGAGCGGATCTTGTACTTTTCCGCCAATGTAGCCAACCATACGTATTAAATACTTATTCAGATGAAACTTTTCGTAAAGTCTACTTACTCTGTCAGCATCAAAAACACTTGCTTTCATACAGCGAGAAAATAATAATAACAAAAACAAGTAAAACAACGAGTTTAGGATTATCTATATTTTATTTTACTTACTTAAAACGATACACCCATACTGCTACAACATAACATGCTTTGCTTACACACAAATTATTTAAGCTGGGAGGACGAATGATGATGATGAGCAGGGAGACGTGTACGCGTGTACTAGTTTGTACGCTTTAGAAATCATATTTGTGTAGCAGATTATTTTAGCATTCCCCTCGTATAATGAGGTGTTTATAAATAGATGGACTAGCCATAAATCAACGAGAGATGAAAAGGATGAGCGAGCTATTAAGAGTATCCATATCCGCCGTGCTGCTGCTCCTCTCACGAACCATCCCTATGTATACATATTTCCGTTTGCGTAAGTGTGCAGTCTGCCTGTGTGTGTACCTACACACCTATATAGCGTATAAACCAATAATAGGCAGGCAGGCAAGCAAGCAAAAAGTCTGCGAACATGAAAGACAACAACAAGTATGATGGGGGATTATTGAAAAGCGTAATCGACAACTGGAATGCATTCTCTATTCACTGTCATCACTGAGAGAAGAGAGTATTATATTGATATAGTTGCTCGTATAGCATATACTAGGCATATGTACATCTATTACAAGTATATTTTCCTTTTTACATGGGGGAAGGGCGAACACAGCATCACATACTGAAGATACTCAAAATTTACACAGAGAAATACCTTCATACCGCTACTACTCATCTCGTTTTTCTTCCTCTTTTCCTTCACAGCGAAAAAAAAGCACGCCAGGGAAAAAATAGAGTATAAGTAAACTATACACAGACAGGAGTAGTAAAAGGAAGAGAAATGAGTGACAAGTTGCTTTCTGTGATTGATGATGAGTGGGGAAACGTAAAAGGTTAGTTACTTCAAAGACGTGGAGGTGAATACCAATTCATAAAAAAATTAGGTATACTACTTATCTTATTTATATGTTGTTACTACTCCATGTCACGCTGTAAAAGGAAGTGAGGGATTTTTACATATGCCAAGAAAATTTAGCCATAATAGCTTTGGCATTGTTGGATTTATGTAGCAGTTAAAAAAATAAGGCAAAAAAAAGTTTTCCATTTCAAAGGATTACTTTCCCATATTTTCAAGTAGAGAGCAGGTAAAATATCATCCAGATGAAGAAATTATTTTTAAGGATATGAATGCTTTCTATTGCCATTGTAGATTACTTTTGTGTTGTTGTTACGACTACCTTAAAATTGAAATCGACGTGCATTTGATTTAAAAAAAGAATATAAATATGGGGCAATGTGAACAAAAAAAATGTAAATACCCAGCCGTACAGTTGTTGAAGAAAATGCAAGCCAATGCTTTAGTAAAACATACATGTTCATTTATACAAAAATAGCACACGCACCAGGAGGATCAAATCAGAGAAAAGGGAAGAAAAACACGTAGAATTTCCGAATGCGAATAATGTCACAAGCTGGCATGGCAAGAAAGACTAATGACTCGCTGTCGCTGAAAAATTAGAGGAAATATCTTAGTAATCCAAGGTGAAAGAGTATTATTCGAAAACACTTTTCCCACTTTCCCTTTCCGCTTATTTTTAAATGCCCGAGTTGTTACATTCAAGTATTTATTATATGTAGCATTTTATATGTAGTTTTTATTATAAACATTTCTTAAACTTTTAGAAAGCAAGAGAGAGAGAGAGTGAAGATGAGTGCTTTCATTCCAATTTTTTCTATCGTGAACATGAAAACAATGAAGAAAAAAGCTTTTCTCTTCTTTTTTTTACTTAAAGAACATGGCACTTCTTATTAACTATGAAAGCTGAAATTAATATGTGTAATAAAATGTGCATACAATAAAAGTGTACACATTACCCACGAACCACACACTACCAACCACCAGAACATTTTTTAATACATTAACCACGACCAGACTCCCAACTGAGAAAACAAAAAAAACATTTTCCCCAATTCATTTTATTTTGTAAGCTTATACTATTATCATGCTTACTTTTTACTCGGCCTACCCCTATTTAATTTTTCTTTTCATCTTATTGTTTTCTCTCTTTCTCTTTTGTCTATACACATGTAGGCGGCATTTTTATTATTAAATGTATGTAGTATGGACTTCATAAATATAAAGTATTATAACGTGGTGGTGGTGGTGCCAATGTATATGACTGCTGCTGCATGTGTGTGCAATACCTTATCTTTTGCCAACAAATGTATAGTGACATGTTGTTTACGTTGATTGAGGTGAAACTAGTAATGTGCTTGCACAACTTTTACTCGACGCCACACTACCACCACCACCACCACTTTCCCTGCCTGGCTCAATGAGTAAAAGTAAAACTTGTGTTTGTTGGTGGTGTTGTTGTTGTTGTTGTTACTGGTGCTGTTGTTGTTCCCTCATTCGTTTGTTTTCCTACTGCTGTTTGTTGCAGTAGTGGCAGTAAATAGATGCATATACACAAACACAGTGAAAAAGAGAAAAACAGCAGTTAGCAAGCATAAAAATACACTTTTTAGTTGCTAAAAAAAATTTCCCTTCTTACGATGGAGACATTTCCTATAAAGGATTCAGGAAAGAGATAGAGGAGAAAACGAAAAGAAGAAGAAAAAATATATATTACCAAGCAAGTG
>JAHZMT010003347.1:0-14873 GCA_027743785.1 Sinhomidia bicolor
GTAAAAGAAACAATGTGTATACAGTATACATACTTGCATACTATGCATTGAAAATAGCGCATATATTTGCTAGACTCTTTAAAATAATAATGCTTTCGATGGCATATATAATCACAAATAGAGCAACGTTGTTGCTGTTCGCATTGCTTTCGAATGCCTTAGAAAAAATATCAATTAAGTTGACCCGTAGTACCTACATACCTGGTAGTAGCAAGTCTGCACTATTGCGATTGAGAAGATTGAGTGGGATCTCATCATTTCCGTAATTCTTTTTTGTCCTTGTTTCTTCTGTCCAAATAAATGCCTAAACCGAAAAGAAGAATTTATTATATGTCAGTGAGGCTTATCATTGATGACAGGTTAAGGCCAAGTGTTTCATTTGGCGACGAAAATTGACAATATTGATCCATCAAGAATTTTACCAGATTGCAATGTTTTTTTCTGCTTGGTTTAAAGAAACTAGGATAGAATGATAATACCATTTATATGGTGTTTATGTTACAGGCCCGAGGATTTAGTTGTCGTTCCACGTCTTTTGCTGCGGATGAGAACCGATGCTATTTGAGTGCTGATGATTCGGTGAGCTTGATGGGTGCCCCGCTGCCGCATAAAAGGGGCGCTGTTTTCTCGGAAAAGCAGTGCTCAGTCAGTAAGTTCAATGAAATAAATAATAACAATGATTGAGGAATAAAACCATTCTTTTCTTTGTATAGTGCATGTAATGCACAATGAAATCACATTTTTTCTCTCTATTCATCCATCTATTTCTCATTTTTTCATTAACCTCTCCATTCTCAACTAAACAGATCATTGTGAGGATGGCTTATTCACCTTCGAAAAGGTAACAGGTCACTTTCTCCGCACTGCCAAGCAGGAGCCCATAAGTCTGAATGTGAATGCACCTGGTGTCACAATGGAATGTGTGGAGCGATGTCGAGACGCTGGTGCGGATTGTCCTGCTTTTGTCGTCGATCATTCTGCTATGAGATGCTTCAAACTGGACAGGAATACACAGGGTCGTGGTGAGGAGTTGACAAGACGTGAAGGACAAAACTACTTTGAAAAGATTTGTCTTCGAGGTAATAAAACGAGTATAGAAACTTGCATAACACAAAAGCCACCAGTTTGTATAACAATATGAAAAAATAATGTAAAAATATGTTGAAACTAAAATTTAGCCACTTTTTTCTATCAATAATTAACTGTTTGTCAGTCATTATTGTATGCAATCTATTTTCACACCATATCATATTAATAGGCAACACCCGTGGTTGTCGTGGACGTGCTTGGGCATTCGAGCGAAGACCTGGAAGGGAGCTTAGAGGTCACGATGATCTTGTCATTCATCGTGTTCCCAGTAGGCGCAGTTGTGAGGAAAAATGCTTGGTTGAAACGAGATTTGTGTGCAGATCAGCAGAGTATCACACTGAGGTATATCACCTATTTTCCATTTCTACTCCGTAATGACAATCTTATTACTATTTCAACTAACAGCGGCATGTCAGTAGGTAGATAGACAAAAAAAACAGAAAACAAGAAAAGTATAGCATAAAGAGTCAAAAAGTATGAAATGTAAAAAATAGAGCAAATTTATGATAAATGGAATTGATATAACTGGTAATCCAAAACCATCAACTACTGCTGATTCCATCAAAAAAACCTTGGCTCTATCATATTATATTATATTGATTCCCCAAAGAATCACATTCATTTCATTCTTCTATTTGTTTTGTCTTTATCAACATGAACAACCATCCACACCATGCAGACCACTGAATGTCGGTTGAGCAGAGAGGATAGAAGAACCAGACCGAGTGAATTTGTTGAGGCTCCTATGCACATTGAGTATTTGGAAAATCAGTGCATTGAACGTAAGTACAAGATAATAATAATAATAATAAGCCAGAAAAATGCATATGGATGATGATGGCACACAGTAAAAGTAAAGACGGGGGCGACGTAAGACTCTACANGTACAAGATAATAATAATAATAATAAGCCAGAAAAATGCATATGAATGATGATGGGCACACAGTAAAAGTAAAGATGGGGGCGACGTAAGACTCTACAGCATCTAAAACTAAAACCGTTATATATATTACTCCACATCCACACACTGGAAAAAAAGAACAAGAGTGAGTAAGCGACGCTGCTGCGCTGCTTGCTTCTTGTTCAAGATAATATGTAGTTGTAGTAGTAAATGAAAAAAGCAATCGTGCACAGGAGGAGGAGAACAAAACATGGAATCAAAGAGGAGAATGGAGTCATGCTTTGTTCCTTTTCATAATCCATTCTCATTCTCACTCCTCAACTCAATTCAACTGCTGCTACAGCTACTACTACTACTACTACAACCACGCTGCTTCTTTAATGTTTTATCAATAGCTACTGCCTAGGTAAATGTAGTAAGTGGTAGCCTTCTTTTTTTCTTATTCTGCTGTGTGCTGCAAACAATGGGCAGTAGTAAAGAAAGTAAAAATATGTCTTTTGAATCAACTCGCCAGCTAGTCTGTTGTTAGTATAATGTATATTGTAATGGTAAATAAAATGGTCGATTCCTTTTTCTTTCTCGAGATTTCTCTTTGCTTTCTAACTTTCTTCTACTTGGCAAAGTAGTAGTCCTCAGGAAAAAAAACAGAGGAAGAGGAGCAGGTGTGCGGTTTAGTTGTGGTACTGCTACTGTTATAAATATGAATGAGCAATGTTGCTTGCTGCTGGATAGACCAATATTATTATGATCAAACTATGTGGTGATCATCGTCATCATCATCATGAATGCGTGAACAAGAAGAAGAAGAAAGCAGAAGAAGATGTACGTTCTATTTTTTTGCTATACTAACAGCAAAAGAGAAAGAAAAAGAGAAAAGGTTGATGTTTGATGATTCATCATTTTGATTGATTACTGTGTTGTTGCACCGTTTTTACTCGTACATACTGCTAGTAGTACCCAACATTACATGCATTATTCGCTTTATGTATCTATCAGTAATATCTACTAATGAATATGATGTAGGTAGCTACCATTTGTTACTATTATTATTATTTTTATTTTTATGTTTATCGATGGATAAAGGGATGGTACAATGCTGGTATAATATTATGCTCTGTACAATGTAATATATTATTTTCTAAACACAGCGGATAGACAATTATTATTTTTATGTTTATCGATGGATAAAGGGATGGTACAATGCTGGTATAATATTATGCTCTGTACAATGTAATATATTATTTTCTAAACACAGCGGATAGACGATGCACGTTTGACACGATACCCGACTCTATTCCAAAGTACTTGGATACGGTTATTAACGGGATTACCACTGAGGGAGAATGCAGTGTGCGGTGTAACTCTCTTAGGGATTTTGTCTGCCGCTCGTATTCCTTTTACGGTACTGCTTCCCAGTGTTTCATTTCCGGTGATGATAGAGGTATTGTTACTTACAATTTGATGATGATAGTGATGATTTTTTTATTTCTTGTATGAACATAAAAAGCGCTTTTTACGTTTAATGTGTTCCTTCACACTCTCTATTCTCCTTTCTCATGCTTTTGTTTTCACAAAAATGTTTTACAGCGTCTGGAGGTGATGAAGCTGTGCAAAAGCGACCTGCCACAACGTACTATGAAAGGAACTGTAAAGGTGTCAACTTTAGTCCAGGAACTGGACCTGTTAATATACCTCCTGGTATACCTGAAAGGCCACCGCTGACGGGAAATTTTGGAAATAGTATTGATGATAGAAATCCTCGCCCTGGAGCCACTGATACTCAACGTAATTGAATAGAATAAATTAGTTTAGTTAATTAATGCTGTCAAGATGAGAATGATGATGATGAAGATGATGACAAAATGTGATGTATGAAAATGCTTATAAGATTACATGGTTAGGTGATAACTGAAATGATGATGTTTTTGTGTTCGCACAGTTGGAAGATGTGCAATAGGTCGAATGACATATGAAAAGGTTTCTGGTTATGAGCTTGACCGCGGTCATAGTTACCTTTTGTACCGGGATGCTGTTCGCGGAATCTCGGATCGTTGTGCTCGACGTTGTCAAAGTGACATCAAGTGTCATGCATTCAACTTGGACTACAATAGGAATGAGTGCTCTGCCTTAGAGTTTGGAAATGATGAGGTGCGCTATGACTTGAGAAGATCGTCTGGCGTTGCGTACTTTGAAGGAATCTGTTTGAGAGGTAAACGATAGTCAACTGTGGCTATTTATAAAAGCAAAACATCCCAATGTGGATATACTAAATAGTCCATGATGATGAAGATGAATTAGTCAAACTGTTGTTCTCACTAATATAAACAATAAAGGTGGTGGTTGTGGCCTGCTTTGGACGTTTGAAAGGATTCCCAACTTTCAGTTGAGAGGCTTTGACAGGGAAGTGTATCGGGATGTAGGTAAAACTCAATGCGAAGATCGTTGTTTGGAAGAAAGACGATTCATATGTCGGTCTGCTACGTATGACTGGAGAAAGCGGGAATGTAGATTGAGCACGGAGGATAGGAGTACACAGGCGAGAGGGTTCATTCCGTCTCCTGAAACGGATTATTTGGAAAATCAATGTGCCCCACGTAAGACAGACATGAAAATGAAATGAGGCATTATGACATTATCACGATGAACGACGTTGGCATTTTTTTTTTGTGCTGACAGTTAATAATATTAAAATGTGTCAGTAGGCTCTAATTTTTGCTGCAATGATTTTTATCTGCAGAGGCAAGAAAATGTAATTATAAGACGGCTCAAAGGGACCGATATTTGATTTATGTGGACAAAGCGGAGCCAGCAGTAAATGAGGGAATATGTCAACGAGCTTGTGATAAAGAGAGAGACTTTAACTGTCGTTCCTTCTCTTTCTTGACGCAGGTTTGTCAATTAATGTCAAAAGGTCATGGGGTGTAGTCAGTGATGGGTGTTATTATTGAGTAGTATAGCAGTAGTATTAAAATGACTAAAATGCATTTGCTTGTTGTATTTTTCATTGTTATAGACCTCCACACAAACACCAACACAGAGCGTTTGTCTGTTGAGCGGCGATACTGCTGACATTGCGGCACCCAATGCATTCCAAGTACAGCCAGGAGCATCTTACATGGAAAGAGAATGTGATCCACGAAGTATTCCTGGGGAGGGTGGCTCTCGCTATCCTGGAGGAGAACCTCCTCGTTATCCTCCGAGCTCAGATCCTTATCCTGCTGACCCACGGCCATATCCGCCAACTATTCGGGATCCTTATCCTCCCAACAGAATAGATCCATACCCACCTCTGCGAGACCCATATCCTACTTCTGCTAGAGATCCGTATCCAGTTAGTCGTTACCCAGCAACAAGTCGGGATCCGTTTACCAGTCGTGATCGAGATTATTATCCTCCAAGAGATTATACCTACAACAGACTAGACGCGTACCCCAGTCGAGACCCTTACCAACGGGATAATAACCGCTATCCGTATACTCCACCATACAGTTCACTTCGCGATCCATATCCATCTTCATACCCTGGAGGATCACCAGATCCTGGATCAAACTATCTGGATCCAGAATTATCGCCGTACAGATGTCGCTACACGGTTACATATGAAAAGGTTTATGGATACACGTACAATGGCGCCAGAAAGTAAGACCATGCTATGATGCATTTTGTTTTTGCAGATTTGTACAGGGCATATTATCATGGGCTAGATAGTGTTTTTCTCTTTTGAAGTTTTTCGCTTTTAATAACAATTTTCGTCATGATGACAACTTTTACAGGGAAATTATTCCAGTTCGTGGAGAGTTTGGCATAACAGGAGAGTGCTTGCGTGAATGTGACCAACTTCGGGAAAGATGCCTTGCTGTGAGTTTTGAGCCTGTGCGTGGCAGTGGACGGAGATGTTTTGCCCTTGACAGATCCTCAGAAGCGGATGCATCTCTGCTCCATCCTGCTACTGATGTGGTTCACTTTGAAAAAATTTGTTTACGAGGTAAACAAGAAAATTCACGTCTTCCTCTTTTAATACTTTACCTACCATCCTCTTTTAAGCATACAAACAGAGTAACAAGCACTTGTGTCATTGATTTAATGTTTCAATAAACAGAACGAAGTTGCGGCAAATTATGGACGTTTACTCGGGTTCCAGAATATGAGCTAGTTGGGCCAGGAGATTTAGAGATTCGAAATATTTACAGTAGGCGACAGTGTCAGGATGAATGTTTAAGATCGCCTCGCGGTCCATGCCGGTAATAACTAATTACACAGGCTGCGAAAAATAAATATATTATATTCATTTCCTTTTGTTACACATCTTCCTTCGTGAGAAATTTTTAATATTTTCCCTTCTTTTTTGTCTGTTTGTAACAAAAACTCACAGGTCCGTAACCTACTATGCTCGTGAACGAATGTGTAAGCTGAGCAGTGAAACGAGACGCACAAAACCAGAAAGTTTCAGAAAAAGTGGGCCAGATGTGGACTATATGGAAAATGAATGCGCTCTAGGTACTTATCATGTTTTCCTCTAAACAATTTAAACATAATGAAAAAAAATGAATTACGACAATGAGTCTTTTTTTCGTTTACTCTGCTATTCAGAAACAAACTGCTTTTCATTTAATTTTCATTTTTCTCACACTAAAAATGAATGCATTCTTTTCTATTCACAATTTCCTGCTTGTAGCTCCACCTCACTGTGAGTATACAGATTCCCCTGGGCGCTACTTACCTGTTGCGGACAAATTCTTGCCAAGAACATATGCCGTGGAAGACTGTCGACGTGGCTGCGACACAGAGCCAGAGTTCCAATGCAGAGCGTTTAGCTTTCATGCTCATCGTCGCGAGTGCTTACTCAGCTCGGATGATACACACTCCAGTGGCCAAGTTCTCATTCCAGATCCGGACTTCTTTTACGGAGAACGGGGTGCTTGCAATAATGGTATGTCATTCCAGATGAAAGAAGAAATATCATTACTTTCATACCACAGTAACCACCGCAGCGACTGATGATGATGATAATTATTATGGAACGTAATAACATTTCCAATTTTTCATTTTTTTCATCTTCTTCTCGCTTTTCCCCAAAGTACGCGTTGATTGTACACCATCCGACATGCTGGTCACCGTTAACTTTGGACAGCCTTTTGCAGGCAGAGTATTTGCTACTGGAAATCCGCAGTCTTGTTTTGAGATGGGAGGGGATCGAAGCCAAATTGTTTTGAGAATTTCCCTGGGAACACAGTGTGGCACGTTACAGCAGGCAAGATACATAAAATTGTATTTGTGCTTATACGTCATATAACATGTGCATGCATATATGCATATATCTATACAATATGCATGGAATTTCGTTTAATCTTTTTTGGGTCAAACCATGTAATACGTAATATTTTTGCACTCATTGGAAACAGGGTCGTGGGAGATATGTCAACCATGTGGTTATCCAACAAAATCCTGTTATTATGCAAGAATCGGACAAAACAGTTCGAGTTGAATGTTCTTTTGATGCGACAGATCAAACTGTATCATATGCTCCGGATGGACCAGGCTCTCGGGAACATGAAAAAGGAATTTCTGTAACGTTAGTGAAAATTGTACATTTTAGCAGTAATTATCGTTCATTGATCGGAAGTGTGTATATAATTTTCAGAGAATTTCTCTGCAGAATGACAAGCACTTTAAAAGTTATATTAGCAAAAATAATGCAAATATCACTAAGACTGGCTGGCTATATTTACCAACATTTAAAATTGCCATTTCCGGTCACGCATACATGCTTTTCCGTTAAAAATATAATAAAAATATAAATTCAAAATGTGTCAAGTAGAGTAAAATATTATGCTTCCTTTCTAACCGTTACTCTACCCTTTTTGGTGCTTCAATTTTTCAGAGTACCGTTCCGTCCCACTGGCACAAATATCGTGACAAATACCGCCCCCACACCAAATGTAAGGATGCGCATAGTACTGAGAAATGGGCAGGATGCTTCCGTGGTTGGTCTGGGTGAGGAGCTTCAGCTTCGAATTGAAATTGACCCATCAAGTGCCTTTGGCATATTCGCGAGAAATTTGGAAGCCCGAACGGAGTATGGAGAATTACTCACACTGATTGACAATATCGGGTAATGCTAATGATGCTGAAGTAATAGAAATGTCATTGCAAAAATGTGACACTTGGCTGATTTTAATGACATTTTGAATGAGTTTTTTGATGAAACTTTTCTACATTAATGCTTTGCTAGATGTCCACGTGATCCAAATGTATTCCCCTTCTTGGAAGTGGAACGAGGCACAAGAAATCTTTATGCAGACTTCAAAGCATTCCGCTTCCCAAGTACCGCTACAGTTAATTTCGTTGCCACAGTGCAATTCTGTCAAGACCTCTGTCAACCGGTAATAATAATAATAATAATTTGTGTAACATTTTACTGTCTCCAAGAGCTTTCTGATGACCCAGCCAAACTATTCTCTCTATTCACTTACTTTATTCCTTCCATTTCTCTGTTAAAAAGGTGAGATGTCAAGGAGGATTGGATTCTTTTGGAAGACGAAGGAGAAGATCCATAGAGGCCAATGATACCGAAGCATCTTCTGCAGAGTATCGCACACAGCAGCTACGTTTCTCCATTCCACTGCCATCATCAGCATCCAACTCCGTGGCCGACTCCAGTTCCGCCTCCACCCCATCCAATGTTTCCAGAAGTGCTGCTTTAGAGCAATACAACGTGTTCCAATTTTCGCAGCAACGGCAGCCTCTAATGGACAGCTCTAGCTCAGCAGGTAGCGTACCTATATCAAAAGTGCACCGTAAAAACAAACCCCTTCTAAACTACTCCGTGTATTTGCCAATAATAAGTATAACAGTTGTAGTAGTATAATAGTTCTAAACTTTGAACTGCTGCTATTGTCATGCCATTTTCTCGCTTCCACTTCATTACCCCGCATTTGCCAATGGCCAACATTATAATTCCATTCCAATCCATTTGCAGTCTACTTGTTATTGGATGATGATGTCATGCCTGTGTAAAACTTTATTTTCTTTTTCTCCTTTTCTTCGTGCGTAATTAGGTGTGGGACCTACTCCACCAGCATCAGTATCAGCAGGGAGCCAACATATTTTACGAAGTGGAGGTGCTCTCCCAGGATCCAGCAGTAGCGGTGGTTTGGGTGCAGTGGAGCCAACTAGGCATCATGGCTCAGTGTCACGAGTTCCCACAAGGCTAGATCTTGACAATAACAACATCATCCAAGTGAGCACGGAAGGTCCCCTCCATTTGACAACAACCACTACCACAAAACATCCACTTTCTTCTTCTTCTGGAGGAGCCAATAGGTTTGACAAGGAACAGAACAACTTGAATCCACCACCTAGCACAACAACTACTGTTAAGCCGATGCCAGATCTTCCAGGAGCGCTTCCAATCCACTCCAAGGTTGGTGCTTTTTTATACTTCACTACTACCCACTCCGACATACCTACACATAAACAGTTTTTACTTCCACTTACCCAGACACACAAACAGACAAACACACAAGCAAAAAAATAAAAAGCCCCAACTAGGTACCATTACTCGAAATTCACTCTCTCTTTTACTCACTCATCCTACTTTTTTTCTTTAATCTAATCCTGCATGGGAAATTCTCTTGCAAGGAAATCAAGCAAGTCAAAATAAAAACTTAGACAAACTTATTTTTACTTCCCTGCATGCATGACACATAAGACCAAATCCATATACATTTTCACTGTGTAGGTATATGTTTACTGAACCATTTGCATGATCTAATCTTTCCATTTCACTCTATTTTTTAAAGCTCGTCGTATTACCTAAAGAAGCAGATGGAAATCTACCCCTGGAGCCAGAGCTGGATCCTGTCACTCGACGTCGATTCAATGAAAGTTATCCATTTGGCTCCGTTCCTGCCAGTATGGTTCCTGGTATGTTGAAAAACAAGCCTATCATGTGATTGTATATTTTGACAATGATTTCTTGTTCTCCACTAACATTCAAACTTGTTACCACTATTATTTCTTTGCTTACTACATGTAACCAAGGCTTTTTTCTAGGTATACCTTTCACTTGCAATATCATATGTAATAGTCATCTTTTGACTAATACAACAATATTTTGCCTTATTACTGCTTATTATCAAACAAAGCTCATCACGTCATATAAATATCATCCAACACGATTACAAAGTTCGTTTGACTTACATACACATGCATACACGATAAACGTTGTAACATTATTCTCATCATCACATCACATTTTGTCCCTCTCGTGGTATTATATACCTATTAGGTGCCAAGCTCAATTTCATTGCATACGCATCGTATTATCATCGTCTCAGCATCATCATCTAAAAAAGTAGTATTCTTCTCATCTCGACTTTCTCCGTTTCTAACAGGCTTTCTAATATGATCCTTGTACTCTTCATGCCTGGCTAGTGTAATATTATGTGAAATGGAGAGAAATAGAATGCTTCTCGCGTTTTTTTTTGCTTCTTCTTTTCCAAATGCCATATCTCCTCCTCTTTTCCTTTCTTCTTTTCTCCCTTTGTTTTTCTCACTTTCGTTTCTTCTCCTTCGCTTACCAAAAAGTCAAAAGACCAAAACGAAAATCTCATTCTTCTGTTTATCAAATGTCACAATGCGGAGTACTTATATACACTGTCTTGAAAATTCAATGAGTAGACAAGGGAAAGCTCTCAACATGCCACTTACCTTAATCTTATCATTCACTTTCTCTTTGCATACAAGTTATACATCTTTATTCTCCATCTTCTGATCTTCAATCTTTTTCCTCTACTCTCGCTAGTCACCAATGACTGTTTCCTTGCTCCCAACGTAATTGTTTTGATCCTTATAAACTTTTTGATTTTCAGTCTTTCCTTTCGCTTCGTTTTCATCATTTTATTTTCTTTGAATATGCAAACATAAATGTCTTTTGTAAAGTGCTCTTTATGCGTAACAGCTAGCAACCAATTTCGTATCATCATATTTCGCTAACCACACAGATTCCCATTTTGCTCTTTGTTTTTTTTTCTCCTTTTCTGTTACTCGTCAATGCCATGTCATCATCTCTTCTGTTAATATTACATTTTTTTGTTTTCTCTCTTTCCTCAGGTCCTCCAACGTACGATGGTTACGTTTGTAGTACAAAGGGAAGCGTGGTTGGAGCAATATTTACTGTGCTGTTGCTCCAAGTTGGTCTTCTACTTTCCTTCTGGTATTTTTATCGATCAAAACAACGGCACTGGTCCAAGTTAGCTGGAATCCAAGACTCATCGTCACATCACCATCATTCCCCCCATCATCATCACCATCACACGTCGTCCTCTTCCTCCTTTTCCACATCTCCTGAAGTGATCTTCAGAAGTGTGTATGACAGACTGTCAGCAGGTGGAAGAAGACCTATTCTTATCCCTTATCCAAATTCACAGACTTCCTCCTCGACAACATCATCAGCCGCTCACCAAGGTGTAGATGAATGAAATGATAATGATAAGATAGCGATAATATAAGAATTCTGCTGTGTAGTAATTCTGCTAAGTTGACTGTTTTTTTTCTGAATAAGTATATAATATCAAATCTTTTTTTATTGTTTGTGTGACAACCATGCATACATGTGTGTAATTGAATTGTTGCTGAATGCAAGATGAAGTAATGAAATTTGGGTGTAACTTGAGAAAATGCAATATCTTTTTTTATTACGAGTAACGCATGTAAGTATACTTTAAAATCAAATTACACCTTGCCTGTCGCCATAATAACATTTTCAACAAAAAAAGAAGAGAACTACTTTTCCCTCATTCAAGAACCATTCTCATAGCTAAAGCTTCTTCTTTTATTATTATTACCATGTCAGTTACCAACTGAAGTTGTTACAATGAAATTCCTCAAGCTTTAAGCTACTTACCACATTTCGCTTAATGTTTATCACTCCATTATTCTGTAATGCCTCCTTGTTTGGGATTATATGTCTCCTCATGATCATCATGATAATAAGGTTTGTCACAAGGGAAAAATAAAATAAACTTTCTTTTTCATTTCGTTCTCCCTTTTCTCAATTCTTCTTACACTGTATGCCAGAGTAAAGAGAAACTTTTCCATTTTTGCAAATAGGCTAAAACTTATTTATTGTTAGTATTATACAAATACATACACTACTTATTTTTGATATTCCAACTTTAGTCTAGCTTTTTCTCTTCCCTCTTATAAATGCTCCATCTGTTCGTTCTCCTCCAGTTACTTTCTTCCAGAGTCTTGTTGCAGTTTCCACTCATAACTATTTTTTTTTAAATTTGCTACTTGAGTTCTAGTGTGTAGAGTGAATGGTGAAACTTTTTAAAAACTCTATTAGTAAACATAATAACAAAATAATAATAATAAATAGCGATATATTTTCTCTATATGCCTTTAGTATGCATGTGTTGTGCATAATGGTATGTTTATGAACATGTTGATTGATTTATAATCTTTTGGAGTTCTCTTCTTGTGCTATTGAAAGTTCGTGAGAAATTGTTACAATAAGAATACTAATAATGTTTGCGGTAATAATTAGATGAATGTGTGTGAATGTGGGAAAAGTAAACATGTTTTCGTAAGAAGAAACATTTTATGAGTCAGTCGTAGTCATGTAGAAAATGAAGCTGAATGATCATAGTATACATGTACGTTACGTGTATCTTTTATTAATTAATTGTATTATTGAGTGTATAGGTACTTTTGTTTAGTTTGTCCTTTTGTCATGTTTGTTGTAGTTGATACAGAATACACGTGGGACGCAAAAGTTTTGTAATGATTGTTGGGTTCAAGGTTTTTCCGGTGAAAGCCTCTTTTCACTTTCTTTTTTTCTTCTTATGTTACCCCTATTGTGTACTTAATGAAAGAGAATGAAATGAATGTATACAAGTTGGTGTAGTTGGGGAATAACGCATCAGTGTGTGTATCTGTGTGTTTGTGAGTGTGTGGGTTGTATTCGTCTTCCCGAGAAAACGTGTTGTGCGTGTGTACTTTAAAAAAAAGAAAATCATCTTACATTTTTCTAGGATTAAATTGATTGTGCATGGGTATGAAAAGTCATTTTTTTGTGTGAAACGAACAAACGGAATTGAGGTTGAGGAATTCAATGCGTTAATATAGTAAAACTTTATTACATTATATTTTTATGTATGATAGCTAATTTATATATTATTTCTTCAGGGATGAAGAAAGTAGAAAGGTTAAGTGAAAAACTATGACAAAAGTTTCTGTTTTCTTAAGAAGAGCATCAGGTGAAGGTTTTGGCAGCTAATATAGCTTACTGTGTAGTACTAGGGAAAATAGAGAAAGTGAGTGTTGAGGGAGCCGATCAAATCCTGGTTGTTGCGTTATCTTTTTTTATGATGGTTAGGGATAGTATTATTATGATGATGCTGATGGTCTATTTTTTTCTTGATAATAAAAACCGTTTTGGTTGTTGGACTGTAACATTTGTGAGCTCAGGATAGATTAAGGTTGTCATTCTATTTACGTTAGACTTTTTCTGTCCGTTGTATAAAAGTAGTATGTAATAGAGAAGGACTTTGATAAAAAAAACAAGTATAATAGCAAGTACCAGTAGCAAGAATTTTTTTTAGGCTGAGAGTCAGAGTCTTTTTTTCGGTCAGCCTTGGCAATCCTGCGATTAAGCTGGACGTTGTTATCATTGATCTTTTTATATACCTAACCTAAAATAATAAATGGATGATGAACAGTAAAAATAATATTTTCAGTGTGATTGTAGTAGTGTTCTTGGTAAGAATAAATAAAGTGCGTGGATGAACGAGTAGATAAAATGCGTACATCTTGTTGAGAATATATGGATTGAGTGAGATTGTTGTTGGGCGTGCGAATATAAAAAAAAGTATGCAAGCCTGTAAAACTGTTGGTGTATGCAATGTCATTATGTATTTAAATTGGGAGAATGCTTACGACAATCACATTTCTTGTTACTTGTTAGTTTAGCGTTATTTTGTTAAAATGATTGTTTTAATTGTTTTGTTTGTTAAAACTACTATATATATAACTATCTACATAAAACTAACGACTAGTAATACCTGGTAAGAATATATCAGCATAATATTATACACAGTAATATTTTGTGTAGATGTGTATACTTACTTTTGTCACAGTTTACCATATATTTAGTGATGATGGTCCGTGAATCATAAATGCCTAAAAAGTACTAAAAAGTTATACTAACGTTGTTTGATTGCCTGTATGTCGTATGGATGCAAATGAGTGAAAACTTGAGCCAAGATTAGTGGAATGTTAAAGTTGATTGATGAGCAAAAGCTTTTATAAGAATGTGAGCGGCACTGATGATGGTGATTGTTGAAAATAATAAGTTTTAAAATATAATACCAGAGTATAAAATAATTTGCCAGTAATTTAAAAATATTTTACTTAAGATGCTATAATGATTTTTGATGCAATGAATTAATATTTTGAATGTAAACAGAGTGTCAATCGGCCGTTGATGTTTTTTCATACAATTATAAATAAAGTATAAAAAGTACGAAAGGAATAAATAGGGTTTCAACATAAATGATCTGTCCCTCTCTTTTTAAAAATTGGATTAGCTCTTTCTCTGTCTACTTGAGTTTTTCATAAATGTGCGGGATGAGAAGTTTTGTCTACGATAAAAATAAAAAGATTTTCAAAGATAATGCATTTATGACTTTTAAGAAGTAGGTTGTAATGCAGTTGCTTGTTATTATTATTAATATTATTACTACAATTATATTGTACTATTACTATTATCAGTTCCAATATTGCTATATACCATTCATAAATAATATGGTGTTTATGGAAGAAGAAAGAATGATGATAATACCTTAACCCTATTATTATTATTATTATTTGCCTTAT